>JAPPVO010006224.1:0-28172 GCA_030407325.1 Camellia japonica | reverse complement strand
GCCACCCTCTGAATGGCCAAGGTTTCACTACTGCATGTAGGTTGGTTATGGGCACATGCCTTATTGTGCCATGTTTTTGACATGCTTGGCAACCCTTTGCATATTCTATGCAGTCTTTAAGGATAGTTGGCCAATAGTAGGAATGCCTTCGAAGCAACCATCTCATCTTTACGCCAGGCTGATGAGCACCACAGATGCCTTCATGAACCTCAGCCATAGCTGTTAATGCTTCTTTTGGGCCTAAACATTCCAGCAATAAGCCATTTCCTCCCCTTTTGTAGAGAGCGTTGCCATATATCATATATTGCATAGACTGCAATTTGATTTTCCTGCTGGCCTTCGAAGATGGACCAGCCAAGTACTGCATTATTGGATGCCTCCAATCTTGTTCTTGTAAGTCATTATGATTAACTTCCAAGACCATATTCCTTTTATTCAAAGGTTGTATTAATCTTTGATATGTTGTCTGACTGATGTCCTTTGGGTATTATCCCTTCTCTTGAAGTTCGAAGCCTTCTGAGCCACTCATTAGCTCTATTATTCAAGAATCTTGGAACATGGGTTACATTTGCTATTTGAAACTGAGAAAGCAATGTAATGCAACAACATAATATGGTAGGATGCTTATGCTTTGACACTTGAAAATCCCTTTTATTGGTTAACCACCAATTGAGAGTCCCCAAATATGTCACTGCATGTACTTGTAACCCAATGAGGATTTCTAGCCCTACTATTAAGGCTTCATATTCAGCCTGATTATTGGAACAAGTGGCTTCATCCACTCTGAAACCATGTGTGGTTTCTACCCCTTGTGGAGACTTAATCACAATACCAATTCCAGTTAAACCATTGGCTTTCGATCCATCGAACCACATCTGCCATGGCTCAACACTAGCCATACCCAGCTCCATTATCTCTTGGTTCTCTGTTTGGAGATGGGTCTGCCAGAAAATTGGCTAAGACTTGCCCTTTTACTGCCCTTTGAGGGACATATTCTAGATGAAATTCTGATAAGGCTAGTATCCACTTGCCAATTCTTCCCCTCAACATAGGTCTGGATAACATGTACTTAACCAAATCTGTGGTTGCAATTACCAAGACAGTTGAGGTAAAAGATAATATCTTAATTTCATTGCAGCAAAATACAAAGCAAGACACAGCTTTTCAACAGCTGAATATTTACATTCACAAGAATTTAAAAACCTACTAGGTAATAAATAGCTTGCTCCTTGCCTTCTTCATTGTCTTGGGCCAAAAAGCTCCCAATGAATCTTCTGCTGCAGCTATGTACAACTTCAATGGCTTGTTCCCTTTTGGTGGCATCAGCACTGGAGGGTTGGCCAAATAGGCTTTAATACCTTCGAAAGCACTTTGATGCTTTGCTGTCCACACAAATTCCTCTTCATCTTTCAGCCTTAACAAGGAAGAAAATACTTTAGTTTTCCCTGCAGTGTTAGAAATAAACCTTCGAAGAAAGTTAACCTGCCCCAGGAACCTTTGTAATTCTTTCTTACTTGATGGAGGCCTAGCTTCAATGATGGCTTTAGCTTTATTCTGATCAATCTGTATTCCTTTCTTGTGCACTACATAACCCAAGAAGTTTCCAGATGATACACCAAAAGCACACTTAAGAGGATTAAGTTTCAACTTGAACTTCCTCATTCTTTCGAAAGCTGCTTCTAAATGAAACAAATGCTCCTCCATGGACTGGGATTTCACTACAATGTCATCAATGTAGCATTCTAGATACCCTCCAATGAGATCATGAAAGATAGTGTTCATAGCCCTCTGATATGTAGCCCCAGCATTCTTCAGACCAAATGGCATTTTAACCCATTCGAAGGTGCCAATATTCCCAGGACATCTGAATGCTGTCTTGTGGATATCTTCCTCTGCAATGCATATTTGGTTATAACCAGAGTGGCCATCCATCATCGATAAAACTTGATGTCCTGCTGAACTGTCTACCAGCAGATCCACTATAGGCATAGGGTACTCATCTTTAGGAGTTGCTAGGTTTAAGTTTCTGAAATCGATGCATACCCTCATTTTGCCATTCTTCTTAACTACAGGCACAATATTAGATAGCCATTCACATACCTGGCTGTCCTAATAAAGTCTCCTTGAGTAGTCTAAGAATTTCTTCCTTGACCTTCTGAATTACTTCTGGACTCATCCTTCTTGGTTTCTGCTTGTATGGCTTGAAATTGGGCTTCATAGGGAGCCTATGTTCCACCAAAGATCTATCCAATCCTGGTAGTTCATTATAAGACCATGCAAAGCAATCTTTGTATTTCTTTAAAACAACCAATAACTGGTCTCTGTCCAGAACATTCAAGCAAGTACTTATATAAGTGGGCTGCTGACAGAACCCTCCCCTAAATTCACTTCTTCTAAGGGGTCTTGCGTCTGAGGACTTATCGAAGCTTCTTCTCTGGCTTCTTCAACCTTCGAAGCAAGTTGTTCGCCTTGTTTTGCTCCTAGGTTCTTTAATTCGACATCTCTGCCCTCCTCCTCATAAACAAAATCTGTCCATAAGGCGTCTTCTTCCTGTATCTCCTGGACTTTTGTTTCAATGTCCAATGCACAGTATTTATCAAGGGTCAAACTTCTGACCTGTTGCTGTTCTTGTTTACAGCCAATTATCATGGCCTCTCTCTCTTGCCTCTGTACTTTCTGGACTATTGCTCTTACGTCCAATGATGAGAATTTAATCAAAGCCAAGGACTTGGCTTCTCGCTCTTCACTTTTTTGCCTATAACCAGGCATCATTGTCATCTTTCACAACAACCTCTTCATCAGCACTTTCTTGGACTAAGTGCTTCAGGTGTGTTACTTCCTCATCAGCCGTCACTTCGGCTGAGCCATCAGCTTTCCTCAGTATACTGAGTGGTGTTACTCCCTCAATATACAATTTGGCCTCTGCAAAGTCTGCACAGGCTATGAAAGGTTGAGGATCTGCATCAATCTCCTCTGTCTCTCCATTGCCCAGGGCCATCATGATCTTTTGATGCAAAGAGGAAGGCACACATTTGTTGGTGTGGATCCAATCTCTCCCAAGTAAGGCATTATATTTGGCATTGCTGTCGATGACGAAGAAAGCTGTCATACAATCCCTGGTCCCCACACTCAAATTAATAGGCAGAATCCCTTGAGCCATATGCTTATCTCCAGCAAAGCCAGTAATGGTTGTGCTGGTTGGGATCAACCTGGGATTCTTCTTCCCTCTTCCTCGCTTTCATACTCAGTTTCCATTGGAGTAGCCATTTTAGGAGCATCCTGTACCATACTCACTTGTGACTCCTCGCTAGAGACAGGAATTGGGTCCATGTCTTGGTCACCCTGATCCTCATCTTCAGCCTGGAATTCATGAGGTAGTATGTGTACTATGTTGACTGATACAGGGGGAAACGAGCCAAACTGGATGGCTGGTTGTACCTTCTTTCCCTCTTGGCTACCTTGCTCAGTGTCTTCAGCAGCATCCTCCATGCTGCATTCTGGTATTTCATTGATAACTGATCCCTTCGAAGGATCCTTCCCAACTGGTTCTTCAGTCAAGAACGCTTGTTCAGCCATGAAGGCTTCGAACATTCCTTCTGCCATTTCCTTCTCTTGGCTCATGCCAATCTCTTCTTCCGTTTCACTGTCACTTTCCATTAGAGCCTTCTCCAGCCCTGCCAAACTAGACTTCTCCCTGGCCCTTAATTCAGAATGAACTTGGGCCAATTGTTCTCTGCTACAAACCACTTTACTTTGTAAAGTCGGTTTTGGAGCATGGTCTGACTTCGAAGTTCTCTTTTCTTCTGTCTTGTCCTGTGAAGAATTCTCTCCACCTTCTTTCAGATCTTGCTGGTACTGGGTGTACCTACGCTGAATCTTCCTCCTTTGCGATCTGGAGATAACTGGAATCATATTTGGTTCCTTTGTCTTTGGGTGTTTCAGCAATACCCAGTTGTTCGGAGCCACCAAAGGAGGTTTGACCATCCTTCCTGTGATTCCAACTTCTCTCCTGGCAGACAATTCCCTAGGTTTGTTTTGCATTACAAACCAATCTGGAACTCTAGGCACCCAAGAGCTTACCGATTCAGATGTCGAATCACCCTTTTCCACCTTCGAAACCATCTTCGAAACTGGCCGTGGAGGTAAGTGCTTGGTTCTGATCGCATGCCTTGAGCTTGATTCTGGCCTCTGATGGAGATGGCCATTTTCTGTTCTGTGTGAGGTTGGTCTGGGAGGCCAATCTCTGGCTTTAGTCCCATAACCTGAACTCCTCTCCAATCTTCTTTCGGAATGGCTACTCTCCATTCTGTAGTAGTTAGGTGGCCTAGATTCATGCAAAGGCCTCTTGCCCTTATCACGCATTCTGTCACTGCAGGCTCAACCACTAAAGGTCGCTGCCTATCACTAGCCGGATACGGCCTTTTGTTGTAGGCATTGGTTGACTTAGGGCGTCTCTGAACATCCCTATAGTATTGCTTCCCATCAATTGGAAGCCCCTTCAACCATTTGTAACTTAGTCTGCATCTGGGACACATCCTCTGCATTACAGCTGCTTCTAAGGAATCGTCATCCAGTACTTCTTCATCAGAGTGTTCCTTCTGATGTGAGAAACCTTGTCCAACAACTGGCGGGTTTCTGGTCTCCTTCTTGGCAGCTGTCTGGTTGGCAATATGCATTTGCACATTGACCTCTCCCAATTCCTGCAGAGACAGATTCTGAAAGTTTGGTACAACCACATTAGCCGCGCTTTCTCCAACTTCTGGAAACGGGTTACTGTCAATTCCCATGGCTTTCTCTGTTTTGACTGGGAACTTCAGACTTCCTTTCCGGATTTGCTCTTGGATCCTGTCTCGAAAAACAATGCAGTTTTTAGTCGAGTGAGACCAAGAATTATGCCATTTACAGTATGCTTTTCCTTTAAGTTCATCAAGAGACGGCAGTTTTACCCCTTTTGGTAACTTAAGGAAATTAGCTGCAAGCAAATGATCAAAAATGTCATCTGCTTTTGTTAAGTCGAAAGAGTACTTTCTGTGAAAGTCTTTCTTTTTAAACTGTTGGTCAATGGTTGTATCCTTATGAATTAATGCTTCGCAGATTACGGGTTCTTTGCCCACAATCTCTGCTGCATCGATTTCATAATTGGGATCTCTATAATATGTTTTATACGAAGCATTGTTTCGATCTTGTTCTTCTTCTAGTAATGCTTCATATCGAGACACCTTATAGGTTAGTTCGACCAAATCCCTGAATTCAGTTGAATCAAACTTCTTTCGAAGCCTGAACTCTAAACCGTTTTGAGCCAATCTTACAAATTCTGGCTCTGGAAGGATGACTCTACATTTATTTCGAGCCCTTTTAAATCTGGCAATGAACTGAGTAGCCTTTTCTTCAGGCCTTTGACTCAATCTTGCCAAGTCTGCCATGGACACCTCTGGCTCCGATTGGAAGAACTGGCATGAAATGCCTCTCTCCATTTGTTGCCAATTTTGAATGGAGCCAGGTGTAAGGTTGATATACCATACAAATGCTCCCCCAGTTAAAGAGTTTGGAAACAATCTCAGTTTTATGTAGTCATGATTAGTGAATTCACCACATTGAGCAGCGAATCTGGCAATATGCTCTACTGTCGATTGATTTCCAGTTCCATAAAATAGGGTAAAGTCTGGTATTCTGAATCCTCTTGGGTATTCATGTACCCTATCTACCCACTCTGGGTATGGTTTTCTGTATACAGGAGTCTGGACCCCCCGAGCCATCGGTCCACACATCTCCCTAACAATATCAGCAATTTGGTCCCTAGGGACCATATTTTGGGCTTGCTGAGCCACTACTGGAGGGACAAACACAGGGTTTGGTGGACAAACTTGTGCCTGTGGTCCTCTTGGTCCAAAAAGTGGTATATTTGGGACTGGTTGTCCCTGTGGTGCAGGTTGCTGTTGAGGGTATGGGTAACCCCTTTGAGCCTGTCCTGCGAAAGGACCTGTGAAAGGTGCTGGAACAGGTATTGTGTCCCTTCCAATTGTGGGAAAACCTTCCAACCCTCCGGGTATGAATTCGAATAAGGGGTTATTGTACCCCTAGTGCCAGGTATGGCTTCGAACATGGGATTTGCCACCATTCTTATGCCATTTTCTTGTACTTGGCCAGATCCACCACCTTGTGTGGCTTCACTGTTGAGTACTGAGGCATTTTGGCCTACTACAGGCCTTGAAATGGGTTCATACCAAGACTGAGGCGATGGTCTTTCATAGTTCTGAGTACTAGTCTGACCATTAAATTGTCCATTAACTTGCATAGGCTGTTTTTCTCTAGCCAATCTTTGCTGAGGGACATTTAAAATTTCCTCTGTGTGTCTTGTATTTGTTGGTTGGTGATTATTCATTCGATCCAAAAAGGATGTTGCCCACCTTTCCATTGTGTTCATTAATTGTTGTCCCATAGCATCTACCAAGCCATCCCATGGTTTTTGGCTGGGTAGATGGAACGGTGGATGGTCCAATTCCTTGGTTTCGTCCAATATTATGAACATAAGGTTCTTGTCCAGAAGTACTGGTCTGTTCGACCAAAGGTTCTGATAGCATAGGAGTCTCCACAGGATGTGTTACCACATTCTCCTTTGGATTAGGTATCTCTACCTCTCCTTCTACGCCTTCTTCCAGGCGTTCATTTTCTCCTCGTCGTTTTCGTCTAGCCATTTTAACAAGTCCCACCGGGCGTGCCAAAAATATATGTTGGCTTTTTGGCTGTTCGAAGGGTAATTTTGTAAATGCAAGCATGCCAGCAAGGATCAATCAGTCCTTACAGAAATTATAGTTGCCAACCAATTATCAGACGATTGTGTTTTAGTTCTTTCAGCCTCAATGAAGAGGACTTTCACTGGTGGCTTGACTTAGGAGAAATTAAGAGAAATAATAGTTAATATGAAGAACAATCGAAGTATTTCATTAAAATGAACACTTACAATAGTTCAAACTCAGCCTCGATGAGGTTTACAGCAACAGTCTACTTGAAACTACTCCTATGAATCGAAGTGCAGTGCTGGTATTAAAGTGCAGGTATTTAAAGAACAAGAACTGTAAAACTGGAAAGGAAAAATATGAAGTAAAGACTGGTTTGTATGATCTGAGTCTGGGGGCTTTTTCTGAGGGCTTCCCTGCTATTTATACTTGTCAAAGATGACCTTCGAACTGCACTTCGAACCGTCGAACTGCTCCTCCATGATCGATGATCATGCTGCCTTAGAAGTAGCCCCACTACGCCATCTCTTGCAGTTGAGCTTCCCTCCTGTATTTGAATTTGAATATTGAGTAACTGTTGAAGCCACGTCACTTTGTATCTCTTTACTGATCTAGTGCTACTCAGATCATGTAAGTACCAATGTTCATGGCCACGTGTTCGATCAGGATTGAAGACTTGAATTATCTTCCCATAATACCCTTATTCTGCCACGTGTCAAACTATGATTTGGTTTTACAAAATATGTAGCCAACAGTTTTTATAAATTGTTGCTAAAACTTACAATTAGTGACATTTTTTTGTGATGAATTTTTTAAACTGTTGAAAGTTAAAAATTAGTGACAATTTTTGTGATATTTTTTAAAACCGTCGTCCAAATTTGTAATTAGTGACATTTTTTTAATAGTGATTGATAAAAAAGTTATTAATTATCATAAAGTCTATCAGACAATACGTCTATCTATTAGAACCTATACGTAGCTCTTTCATTTTTTTTCACAGAATAAGTTCGTAAAGTTAGAACATTCCAATATACTGACAACTTGAACATAAAATCTCATTTTATTGTCACGTAAATGCCCCTCATGATCACATAAAATCTAATGCCCCTCATGATTACTTGAACTACGAATGGTGAATTTGTCTACTTTTATAATGCCAATTAGTATTAGAGCATCCCACCAGTTTAATTAAATTTTACCTTAAAATATTATTAAAAAATTTATTTCTTATTTTAGGAGTTACTTTTTCATTTAGTTCTCCCAACACACTCCCTATTCTTTCTCTATTCTATTAACAAACTTCCTATTTTTTCTTTATTTTATTAAATATAATTTTAATTATAAATTTAAAAAAAAATAAAAATTATAAATGTGTATTGCAGTCCCTAAAGAAAGCAAAGCAAATATATATATATATATATATATATATATAAGGGAGCTACAGTGACTCCCTATAAATAGGGAGTCACTGTAGCAAAAACTAATTTAAGGAATTATTTAGGGGATCTGATGCAGGTGAATAGGGAGCCATTTACCCCTTAAAATAGGTAAGGAGGGGCTTTGGTGGGGATGCTCTTAGAGCAACTCCAACCACAATCTTTATTTTTCACTAGCTAAAGTACAAAAAAAAGACACTCTTTATTTTACCTAATTAGTTTAGCTATTGTATGTTCCAATCATACTCTTTATTTTAACTAGTCATTCAAACTAATTAAACCAATTTTCAAAACAAAAAATTCAATATATATTCAATATATATTTTACCTACGCACCAAACGCTAATATGGTTGCCAATGTGACATTTGCGATAATATTTTTAAAAATAATATTTTTTTAATATTAGTTTTAAAAATATTATAAAAAATAATGTTAAGTAATATTTAATTTTTTTTATAAAATTTATAGTACGTGAATATATACCAACATATGAATTTTGTGGAACCATCTTGAAGGGGGGGGAGGGGAAGAATAAAAGAAAACAATAAAAAAAAATTAAAAATAACAATACGAAGGAAGTTCTTCAATAATTGTAATTTATCAAATTAAATTAAGAACTGAAAGAACATAAAATAACTAATCAAAAACCTTACAAAGGTCAATGAATAAAATAAGAAAAAAAAAATCACAAATAGCAAAGTTAGGAATAAACTTAAAAATAAATAAACTATTTCTAATTCAAGTTGTTACAAATCTCCATGTAGATGCCACAAATGCTCAACTAGGTCTGCTTGGAGTTGAGAATGAGTTTGTCTATCTCTGATGTGATGATGATGATTGAATGAATTCATAAAGTTCGGTGTACGCTCATGTGACACTGCTAGAGGGAGACTTTCTTCGATTGCATCATAATTACAATCTATATTTTGCTCATTTCGCTCATCTTCAACAATCATGTTATGCAATATTATACATGCCTTCATAATAACTTTAAGGGTTTCAACTTTCCAAAAACGTGCAGGTCCTCGCACAATTGCAAAACGTGCTTGGAGCACTCCAAATGCTCGTTCGACATCCTTCCTTGCTGACTCTTGAGCTTTAGCAAAATGTATTTGCTTATTGCCTCGTGGAGATGGGATTGTTTTAACGAATGTTGACCATTGAGGATATATACCATCAGCGAGATAATATCCCATTGTATATTCATTTCCATTAATTGAGTAATTAACTTGGGGAGCACGCCCTTCAGCAAGGAGAGAAAATACAGGAGAACGGTCTAGCACATTGATGTCGTTATGAGATCCAGGTAACCCAAAAAATGCATGCCATATCCATAGATCATAGGAAGCCACCGCTTCTAAAATAATAGTTGGTTCATGGATGTGACCACAATACATACCTTTCCATGCAGTAGGACAATTCTTCCACTTCCAATGCATACAGTCAATGCTCCCCAACATTCCAGGAAACCCACGATTTTTTCCCACCTCTAGTAATTTAGCAATGTCATCTTTGTTTGGTGCCCTCAAGTACACATCTGAAAAATTTGCAACCACTGCCTCGGCAAACCTTTGTAGACTTTCTATTGCAGTGCTTTCTCCAATCCTTACATAATCATCTACAGAATCGGCCGCTACTCCATAAGCGAGCATCCTCATAGCCGCTGTCATCTTTTGAAGGGAGACAGACCAAGAACTCCAATAGCATCTTTCTTCTGGACAAAATAAGGATCATATGCTTCGACCATAGATAAAATACGAAGAAAGAGACATCGACTCATCCGGAACCTCCTCCTAAATAAATTGGGAGGATATGTAGGCGTTTCAGAGAAGTAATCTTGATAAAGTCTCTTGTGACCTTGAATTCGACTACGATAAATAACTGTATGACCTTGAATGGAACCACGACGTAATCCCAATTGCCTCTCATTATTTAGCCGATCTTCTTCTAAAGCAGCTATTGCAAATATCTCCAATTCATTATCAGAATCAGAGTCATCAATGATCATCTTCATTACACTATTGCGAGCCATGGAAATTAAAAGAAGAATGAAGTTGAGAGATAAACTACTGAAAATAAATATTAGGTTGTGTTTTGCTTCTTAAGCTTTGCAATTTCCAACCTAACAACTTCAATTTTCTGCAAAGTCAAATTTATAAAACATATCAAACAACTTCCAAAATCAAAACATCAGCAACTTACATAATCTGTATTTAATTCATCAACAAATAGAAATGTCCTGTAAATAAGAAGCACTCCAATCCAACATACAACAAGCAATTATATTTAGCCATGAAGTACTTTAGCAAGCATTCAACAAAAAGTCCACTCAGTAATTAAATTACTACTAATTAAATAATTCCAACATAAACTGCATAAAAAACATAGTTCTGCCTACAATAGAAAATCAAATCCAACAATAAATAAAGTGAAAAACATAGTTCCAACAACTAAATTTTTTAATATTAGTTCCAACAATTAAATCTTTTTTTGGAGAATTTCCGTTTGGCGGCGATGAAGGTATTCTGCTTGCAGTGAAGGCAGACCACTTGTATCTATTGACATTATTCGCTCTTCCTCCTTCAATTGTTCCATTCGTATCTTCTCTTTCTCATTATCAACCTTTTCTTGTTCCGTTTGCGTCCTCTTTTTCTCATTATCAATCTTTTCTTGCTCTTGAAGATACGACCTTTCATACATCTCTATTTTCTTGTCATTCATTTTCTTTCTATCTTCCTTTAAATCCTCTAATAATATGAAAATAGGCGACCCTCCTTCCTTTCCACGGTCTTTATTCTTTCTTTTATTCAAACGTTCCTTTTCAGCCTTCCTACCCGGTGGTCTTTCCAAGTCTGCATTGTCATTATGTGAAACGTCATTGTCCTCTAAATTGATTGAATCCGGTGCACTAGGAGAACAAATGCTAGGAGTTGCCACTTTTTTTGGCTTTTGTTTCTTCGTGCTATATTCCTCTCGCCATTTTGGTTGATCTCTTAACTCATGCCAACAATGTTCAAATGGAAATGCCGATTTGTATAACTCTTTGTATAATTTCCTCGCATCATGAATCTGAATAATAGACAAAAGAATACTAATTATCATGAGATTAGACAATTCCAATGATAATAAGTATAAAAATCTCAATGGCATTAATACCTTATCTTTTTCAGTCTTTCCACTTTGATTCAACCTTTGGATTTAGGCGAAGCAGCCACTGAACTTATTCGTGGCAAGTTGAATCGCTGACCAACGATTCATTAAAGAAGTTTGACTACGATTAGATGAAAACGTTTTAAACTGGTGGAAATACTCCCACACTCTTAGCCAATATGCCTTTGATTTTTGTTCATTCCCTTGCACTGGATCTAAGCTAATGTTAAGCCATGCCGATATGAGCATACTGTCTTCTTCTGTAGTGAAGTTGCCACCTCGTTGTGGTTTCTTGGTGGTTTCTATTTGAGGAGAGATTGGGGAAGACTGATCCCCTTGGTCAAGAGGTTCATCCATAAATTCATAATCAGTCCCATCATTCAACAAGTTGGTGAAATATGCATCAATTTGTTGCTGACTCATCTATAGACAAGGTAAAGAAAATTATGGCAACATATATTGGGTTGGAGAAATAACAAAGATTCCCAATTGGAAGCAAATTAATTAATAAATGGAGATCATGTAAATTAAAACACTAGTTGTTTTGTTGAAAATGATTCAATGATAATTTTAGATAAATAAATGGAGATCATGTAAATTCAATGAGAAAGAATTCAATGATAGTTGCAACCAACTCTCTATCATTGATAGACAACTTAGGTATTGGGAATATTATTTGACTTAAGAAGTTTAAGATTCTTTTTGTTTCTTGTGCTTGACATTTCTTTTATTTAATTCTATTTCGGTTACTTTTTTCTCGTCAGACATTCGGCATAAGAATGAAGGCAATACAATTTTGATATCTAAGATTGGCTATCCCTATAAGAGACTGTCCCTCAGAATCGGAAACTAATAAAGCAAAAGGAAAGAAAACAAAAACAATTTAGTAGCATGAAAGTATGAAACAAGGGAGACGAATGAGTTCAAGCTACTATATTGATATTATTAAAGAATTGCAAGAAGTGCATAAGAAAACTCTTTATACATAACAATATACAAATATTAGTTTGAGTAGTTATGTTCTAAACATATGCAGAAAGAAAGGGTCAACTGTCGAGTACCTGACAATCACTCATCACCAATAAACAATGTAATTATGTCAATTTTGAATAAGATTCTAACCATAACTAGGCATGCTGAATGCAAAAACAAGAAAACGTATAAGCTAAAGCTGAATAAGATAACTATAGACAAAATTCCATCCTAATACAGAACTTAACACTGCATCTTTTAATCCAAATAGGTATAATTAAGTCATTCACATGCTTAAGGCTAGACAAAATTCTATCCGAATACAAAACTTAACACTGCATCTTTTAATCCAAATAGGTATAATTAAGTCATTTAGATGCTTAAGGCTAGACAAAATTAACTCTACTTAAAATAACAAACAGCATCCAGCATTTGATTGACCATGATAAAAAAGAATGGTGGGAACCTTTAGTTAGAACCATTTTCCCTATAGATATGGCACAAAAGATCCTCAATGTTTATATTCCCAATTCCAAAGTTGTTGATAAGATTATTTGGGACAGAAGTAAAAATGGGGAGTATAGTGTTAAATCTGGGTACGCTGTTGGTATTCAAGGTTTGGATAGGTTATATGGGAGTGCATTGGAAAAAGCTTTGGTGTCTTAACATTCCTGCAAAGTGGATAATGTTTTTGTGGAAGTGAAGTCATCGAATTGTGCCAGTTAAAGTAGCTATTCAGAAAAGAGGAGATAAGGTAGATTCTGTTTGCCCAAGGTGTAAGAAATATGATGAAATGCCGAAACACATGTGCTTTGGATCAAAGCTAGGGCTTAATTTTGATATCGGACAGGAATCACGGGTGGACGATTGGATTGAATTTTGGTTTTGTAATGCTCCAGATGAGAGTGCTATCACAGAAGCAATTAAAGTTCTGTTGGGTATTTGGGTTCACAAGAATCGATCGGTTTTTGATAATCATTTCATTGATCCACTTTCCACCATTCATATGATTAACAATTTGAGTGTAGGAAATCTTTTTGATATAAATTTCCATTCCAAGCACATTCAGCACATGAAGCTGATGCTCGTGGCTGTATGGATGTACTTCAATGGTGTTGTTCTCGAAATCTCAGAGCAGTGCTAATTCAAACAGATTACCAAGGATTAATCAATAGTTTGCAATCTAATATTGCTGCTGACTGATTTTCTAAATCCATAATAGAAGATACAAGTAATATATGTAAGAATATGAACTTTCTTTGTATTATGAAGGTACATCATAATATTGTAACGCCTACCCATAGTGAGGCCAAAGCAGCCTTGCAAAGAGGTAGCTAATTTTGTTGGTTGATTGTTGTTTTGGGTGCAAACTCTGTTTTGAGGTGGTTGTGTTTATTGATAGTTTGGTCTCATGGGGGTTTCAATTCAAATTAATAGGGTAAGCCCAAGAAAATGATTTCCTGTTTACGAGGCACTTAAAAAAGCAACTGGTGATAGTTTTATCCTATAAAGACATTGCTTGCTAGTATGAGGGATATAAATAACCCACATAATTTAAGATGTATAAAAAATCTAAGCTTTCAAATGAAGATGAAGGCTACACGCATAAAATTTATGTAAAACTCACCTTCATGTGAGAGTTTTTACATATTAATGTACTCAAATTTTTTTGTATAAATAATATTTCTCATAGTCAACACAATCTTAGCTTGCTAGAATTTGATTGAAAAAACCAAGAACTCAATTTGAGGGTTACAACTTACAAGTCTGAATGAAAGTGAAGTCAACTGTTCTATACTCAAAGTGAATGCTTGTAAAAGATAACCATAATGAATCTGACATTTTGCAGGTGGGGCAGCTTTGATATTCACATGGCGGAGCCATGAATTATGGTTCTGAATGGTGTTGTTATGTCTATAGCTTTTCAACTAGTGCCCCCACCCTTCTCTGAATATGTTTTTGACTATAGGAAAGAAAATAATAATGACACGGGATCCTTGGCATAGGATGTTCACATTTGAACCATATTATTGCAAATGACCTTGTGGATTCCAATGTATTGATTTTTTTATTTATTAAAGAAATCAAGTTGGATAGCGAAAATGATGTCCAAGTCTGCTGCGTGCTTTTTGTACGTGTTCCGTCAAGTCGTATGTAAAATTTTAGGCCTAAAGAAGTTTGATTGTTATGCAGAGTTCTTAGCTAATACCCCTCAAAAAAATTGGGGAAATTTGTAAATAATCTTACAAAGATCAAAGAATAATCGAATTTCAATTGAAGTAATAATTTTATGCTTAGTAATTTACAAGGTCATAAAATCAGATAGGAGAAGAAGAGAGTATCTCTATGGTAGCTGTTCTTCCTATATATCCTAGGCAATATCAAATAAAATGCCAAAATGTGAGTACACGCATTACAATATACTATGACAAAACACAAAAATAGAACAGTAAAGTATCACGTATGCTTGAACTCACAGATCAGATAGACGACACACACATAAATTGTATACAGATTCGTAAAACCAAGAAAATGGGAGAGACCCAGAGTGCAGAGGAACAGGGAAAGTTTGTGCTATACATATATATATATATATAGAGAGAGAGGGTTTATGAGTTGCATAGAAGGGGAAGATAGAGAGATAGAAGGATCCATACCTTGAGGAAGAGGTCGATGGAGGGAGTTGTAGACAACGTTGAAGGAGAAGATCGATTTCACGCAGAAGAAGCAGATCGATTTCGCGGGAGAGACGTGTTTGGAGATCGATTTCGTGCTGAAGAAGCAGATCGATTTCGCGGGAGAGACGTGAGCTGATCAATTTCGCGGGAGAGATGAGTTTGGAGAGCCTTCAATCACTCTCCAATTGAAGCCAGCGGAGAAGCCGCGAGGGAAAATAGGAAGCCATTTAGCTAGCCCGTTGGAGTGAGAATATGAGGGTGATATGAGCTAAAATAGCTAACAGTACCAATATACCTCTTCCCTTGGAGTTGCTCTTAGTACTCAACAAAATTCCAAGTCTAGCTAGTTCAGTGCCACTAGTTCAAAATATTTTAGGAAAATGAGTTGGACCCCCTTAAGGAGGCACCTCTTTTGACCCCCTCTCTCTCTGCTTGGCCAGTTTTTCTTTTTTTCCTTCTCCTCCCATCACCACCCGTCAGGTGTGTGTGGGGTGGTGGGTGGTGATTGGAGGGAGTCTCAATCACTTCCCAATATTTTATTTTATTTTATTTTTGTTTGAAGACCAAAAATGGAGAAAGTGGGTGTTGGTGGGGTACACATCGATCACCAGGTGTTGGCTTGTGGTAATTTGTTAATTATTAAATATACATATATATATATATATATATAAAGATGTTGTCGACTTTAAAAATATTATTTTAATTTCCCACAAAATTTAACCACTTTTAATGAAAAATAAAAAAAATATTTGTCTTTTGTGACTGTCTCTCGCTATTTTCGGTTAGCGTTCAAAACACAGCAACATTATTGTGAAATGGAGTTGCTACAAATGCAAGATTATGAAAAACTTGGATTGTTTTGCTTGTGATCCAAATCTGATATCTGGGGCATTGATGTGGTGGTGGCCTAGAGTTGCAATGGTTGGAATCGGAGTAGATCAAATTTGTGCCATGCCTGCCATCTGATTGTTAAAATGTTTATATGTAAAGGTCAGTATTTTGTGTTGCTTTCGTCTAGTTTTTGGGTGTTTTGTGGGTTTTATTATTAGCATATGATTTTGACAGTAGTTCTCTTGTTATATATTTATATTTGAGTAAATTAATTTGACCGCTCAGTTTAATCCTACAACATTGACATAATTCTGCTAATTTTCCTTTTGATATAACCGTCAGAACTAATGTAGATGATGGAAGTGGTTGCTTGCTTTGGTTTGGTGAGTTGATTGATATGAGAGAGTTAGTGAAGATGGGCCAGACATTTATATAAGGATGGCTTCCTCCGAGTTAGGTAAGAATTCAAACAAAGATTAATTAGAATATATGTATAAGAACCATGTAGTTAACTTTACTGAACATTTACATTTTTTCCTCAAAAAACTATATTACATTTCTAAATTTTTTTTTTTGATAAGCAAAAGAGAACTTTATTGATGAAGAAAGCCGAACAAGCATAAAACTTACATCAACAAAGAGGGAAGATTGGCGAGAGGCCAATCCAGAGAAAGCAAGAGGAAGGGAAAAGAAAAATAAAAAATCAGGGCAGCCACCTATAGCAGCAAAGCATGAGCAATGCCACACTACGGTCCTCATATCAGCATAGCATGAGCAATGCCACACTAGCAGCAGCCTCATACTTCAGCCAGCAGAGCAGCAGAGTATGGTTTGAACCTGAAAGAAGCCTTACAGCCAGCCCACTGCAACCTCAGACCATTCCAACTGCAGCAGCCACAGTCAGACACATATCAGCAAAACATGGACAATGCCACACTAGCAGCAAGAGTATGGTCCTTGCAGAGACTAGCAGCAACCTCATACTTCAGACAGCAGAGCAGCAGGGTGTGGTCCTTGCAGCAGCAGCCACCACTCAGGTTTGAACCTGAAACAATACTACTTCAAAGTGCACAGCAGCCAGAAGAGGACCACTCCACCACTCAGACTTGAACCTGATACAATCCTTGCAGCCTCAGACCATTCCAACTGCAGAGCATCAAATGCCACCCTCAAAGTGCACAGCAGCCACAGTCAGACTTGAATAGTAGATTTTCAATGCACCAGAACCAAGCCTGATACAATCCACAGCAGCAGCCACAATTCTGCCTTGAGCATAATCCTTCAACCTCCATACTGATACAAACTACACAGCAACTTCAACCTCCAATAATTCCAAGGGAGCCCACTTCACAGACAGGTCAGACCAGCATCAGCATGACAGATCAGCATCACAGACAGGTCAAACTACACAGCAGCTTCCACCTTCCAATCCAGCTATACACCCTCTGACCTGCTTCAGGTTTGCAACAATATCATGTACTGTGTAATTCACCCCCTTAACATTTGACTTGACCCATAATGCAATTCTTACTTTCAATCTCTCCGCCATCTGTGCAAAATCTGCAATACCATTGTTAAATAAACATTCATTCCTAAGTTTCCATAAGGACCATAACATAGCCAAAGGGACCATCTGCCAAATATTGAACTCCTTCTTCCTTAATTTCATACCAGACCACCAGTCAAGCAAAACAATCACAGATCCTGGTGTTAACCCATTGCACTTCCCACCAGTTTATCAACTCAGACCATAACCTCCACACCAATGGACATAAAAGCAGCACATGGTTTATGGTTTCTACCTCTTCTTTGCAAAATACACATAAGGTGCTGACATTGATGGATAGAGCTCCAATCCTGTGCATAAATTCTGCAGTTTTGATTCTCCCTTTCCAAGTTAACCAGCTGAAGAACTGAGCCTTTGGAGGTGCTGCATTTTTCCACAGGAACTTTGTAATAGGTATCATGGATCCATTACCTAACTCCAACCTTTCCCACACTGAAGCCACAGTGAATACCCCTGAGTTATTAGCTTTCCACAGACAGTTATCCTCAGTCACAGGATTTAAATTCTGAACCTCTGCTAATAACACATTTAACCTTTGTACTTCCTCCTCCTCCCATGCTAAGAGCGATCTTCTAAATGCGAACTTCCAATCACTTCCCGGCCCTTTCCGTTGGTAGAAAAACTGCAAGGAACCATCCTTCTCGACGGATAAGCTAAACAGTCTAGGGAACTCACACCTAAGACTCATATCATTGAACCATCTATCCGTCCAAAACTGAATCCTTTCCCCATTTCCCATGATAATCCTGAAGTTTTGTGAGAAAAACTCCGCCACTACACTATTGGATGAGGCTAATGATGCAATATCCTTCCACACTGTAGATACCGTTGCAGCTGACACTGGTTGTGGAGTCCACCTACCTCCAATCCCACCATATCTGCTACATATCACCCTTTTCCAAAGAGACTGATGCTGACTGCCATACCTCCACCACCATTTTAACATTAAACACACATTAACATCACTGAGACTTCTCACACCCAACCCCCCTTGGGCTTTACTTTTACACACCTCTTTCCACTGAACTAAGTGAATTTTCCTTTGAACTTCAGAACCTCCCCACAAAAAGTTTGATTGAATCCGATCAATTGTTTTAGCAACACCAACAGGCATTTTAAAGATGGATAGAAAATACAGTGGAAGACTTGACAAAACAGACTTAACTAGGGTCAATCTGCCGGCATAGGACAAGAATCTCCTTTTCCAAGATGCTAACTTCTTCTTAAACTTCTCCACCACCGGTTGCCACGTACTTCTTCTCCTTGGATTTGCCCCTAAAGGTAAACCAAGATATGACAGAGGTAGACTCTGGTTGAGGCAATTTAGTTTTTTAGCAAACTCCTTAACTAACTCCTCTTCTACTCCAATGCCACAAACTATACTTTTATGAAAATTAATCTTGAGGCCTGACATGACTTCAAAGCACCTCAAAATTCTTTTAAGCACTATAATTTCATCCCATTCGGCTTTACAAAAAATAATGGTGTCATCTGCAAATTTAGCAAAAGAGATTTCATTTTGGTTCCATCTTGAATGTTGATTTCTGTTGTGGGTGTGCCTCGAATTCAATGCAGATAATTCTTATTACCTGTTTCAATCCACATGCCCAGCCTCCTAGTAGTTCCGGCTTGTATTTGTATTTGAGACTATTTTGACCTGGTTTATTATTTTTGGATTTTTGTACGTATTGGATTATTTCGGAGTTCTAGGGTTCATGATGATCAAATTTTATAAAGCTGAATCCATAACGCGATGCGTTTTACCCCTAGTGAGACAAGTGTAAGCATTTCTAATTTTAATTTTATATTTAGTAAATAAATAAAATATTTTAAATTAGCAAAAAAAATATTAAAAGTTAAATATGTTTCTTCTCAAGGCGTCGAAAGCGAAATCAACATCTTTGACTGATCAGAATATGTTGTGTAAGGGAGAGTAGTTGCTTCAGTGTTATCGGATTTTGGGAAATCAGGTTACGGTGAGTGGTATTATGTTTGTTTTGATGACATTCTTGGGGCGTCCTTTCGTGCTAGGGGACGTTAAGCTTATGTAGCACCTTTGATTGAGATACCTTTTGCCACCGACGGTTTCGTACGGGTGGGTTTGACTAATCGATCTCGAGTCGGCCACCGACGGTCGTGAACGGGTGTGCTTGATTCCGAGACGATTATTCTTTTGTTTTGTCCGGAATGTCATCCTTCGGTATTATGCAGATGTTATAAACATCCAAGAAGCTTTGAAAAATCCTGATTGTCCGTAAGTGTGCGAATTCAGTACACCTTGTGAATACCTGCCCAACGCCATTATATTCTGTAATTGTGGCCCTGAGGATGTGTAAATTATGCTTAACATGTGATTGACTCCTTTGATACTGCCTTTGCCATTATAGAGGTTTATATATGAATTGCATTATGCTTTTGATAACTATCAGATAATGTGGAAAGACTCGATAGAACAGGGAATTGAATATTGAACTGAATTATGAACCGTAAACTGTTGAATGAATTGAGAACACGTGTATTATGTCAGAAATTGCCTGCTTCGATGTTATTGTACTTTACAATCAGTATTATGGGGATGTCTGGACTATGTGTATTGTGTGGTAATTACTTCGATGTTACCTTTGTTAATTCGGAAGTCAGTATCTGGATCCACTGTATATTCCCGAAGACTTCTGATTGACTTCGGATAATTGTGATGAATCGCTGAACTAAAGACCGAATCGAATTGTAAACTGTGGAATTATTGAAGAATGAATTGAACTTTTGTAACAAAGGAATAGACCGAACTGCTATGGTAAAATGAGTCGGCATTTGAAACAAATATGTTGGTGAGGTTGTGTTTGAATGTTTTCGGTGCCAACAGATCGAAGTCGAGTATCGGATAGTGGCAGAACTACTTCAGCCTCTCTCTGTTTCGGAATGGGAATAGGGATATGTGGCTACGAACTTCATTGTGGGGCTACCTGAAGCACCCAAGGTAAAAGTCATGTTTGGGTTATTGTATGTAAAATGTTCGTATGGTGTTCGTAGACTAGCCACTGTTTGCATGGGGTCCCAGTATCTATTGTTTAGACAGAAATTCTAAAATGTGTTTGAATTTTGAAAAGCCTTCAAGAGGCAATGGGGGCTCAGCTTCTGTTATGTTATGTTACCCGGATCCGGAGGTTCCTTTAAGGAACTGGTTATTCGTAACCTCACGTGTATATGTTCTGTTCTGTTCTGTTAATACTAATGGATGTATCACGTAAACTTAATCAGACTTATGATTTCTGCATATGATCTTGACAAATTATGAATTGATACGAAACTGAATTATGATTCGGTGCCGCTTTCCATCCGCAAATTGATGTATGATCAAAAAGAACTTTTTAGATTTTTGGGAGGAATGCTCCAAAGATATGCATTAGATTTTTCAGGGAAGTTGGAAAGATCTATCCATCGTTGGCAAACCTTGCTTGCAATAACAGCTCACACTCTAGTTTTGGTATGGCACCACACAAGCCTTGTATGGCGGAAAAAGGTAAGTCTCTGACTGATTGAGAGTAGAGCATTGCTTGATTTTGAGACTAAGTGAATGACTATTAAGAAGAATTGGGACCGTTGAATGAAAAGTGTTCCGAATTGTTTCGCGACTAAAGGTAAATTAAGTTTGGAGGACCAAACTTCTTAAGGGGGGAAGACTGTGACACCTCTGTTCCGTAGTATGCTAATTGGTCCTTAATTTAAGTATGATTATGTGTTTAGCATGATTTTATGTGTCATTATGTGAATGTATGTGATTTGAGTTTTTATCTGTTCACCGTAGGAAATCTGTTTGATAACCCGCTTTGGAAATTAAATTGAGGGCCTTATCGGCCACAGAACCCGAAATTGATTACGCCATTGTGATTGGCATAATTTTTAGAGCCTACGGTGAAATTTAATTAGAAATTGACTCTGGTTAGATTAAATGGATTAAATTGATGAATTAGAGCCCAACTACTTTATTATTATTATTAAAATGGCCTTAGTGGGTTTTGTTGTCAAGGCTTTATACACCCAACTCCCCTCTTTAATTCATTTGGACTGAATGTAACTCAAGAAGAGAGAGAGAGAGAGAGCCGGCTATTGAGAGAGGAAGGGAGAGACTTGTGTAATTTGGGCTCTAGACTTGGACATTTTGGAGATTTAGCTCAAGAATTAGCTAGAGCTTAGAAGATTAAAGCTTCTAGGTGAGTAATTCTTGGATTATAGTTGTAATTTTGTGTGTTCAAGCTAATTTGGTGATCAAGAGTAAGATTGAAAAGAAATTTGTGTTGGATTTGTTGAATTGAAACTCAATATGAGCATGCATGTATGAAATTGCCATGATTCTCCATGTTTGAGTTTAATGTATGTAATCTATGTTGAAGTTGAATGAAATCCATGTGTATGACCATTTCTTCACCAAATAAGTTGTGATTAATGTGCATTTCTTACATGCAAGAGTAGATCATGAAAGAATGAGCTTTGCATGTTGGAATTTGATATGTTGGTGATGAATTTGGATTGATTTGAGACATGCATGTAAATAATATAAGAAATGAAGCTTCCTAATGTTGTAATCTTGTATTGGTAGCATGTTAGCATGTGTAAATATGAATTTTGAGCCATAACATGCTTGAATTGTGGGTTAAAAGTCGAAATGAAGCTCAAGGACTCAATCTGGGATTTCCAGAATTTAGACTCCCGCTCGAGCGGGGGAAGTGCCGCTCGAGCGGAGAATTCGAGCTCCCAACACTTTTGGCAGACATGGCTCCCGCTCGAGCGGGGGAGTTGACGCTCGAGCGGGGAGCTATGTAGGCAGGCAGTCCACTCGAGCAGTAGAGTTCATGCTCGAGCGGAAATTTGGGGTAACCAGTACTTTTGCAGGCTTAAGGGTCCGCTCGAGCGGAGAAGTCCATGCTCGAGCGGGGACCCTGTTTTCTGAAATTCTAAAAATGCATTCTGTGTTATATTTTTCCGTTCTCTTTCACTTGTAAGCACTCTTAGGCATATGTTAAGCATTGTAAATGAGTTAATGAGATAAGAATAAAGCCTAAAGAGGAATATGTGAATTAAAGAACGGATTGAACTGTTAGTGACCCTTTTGTGTTCATGAAATATGTAGGGTCAAGCTCCAGGGCAAATCCACAAGCCGATCACTATGAGTAATATCGATATTTGAATGCTTGTGAATGTCCAATTGTTTATTCCCTTATAAGCTTTATGAATTGCTAATTGGGATTGTGGACGTAAGTCTGACATGAATAAATGGACCCAAGGTCGTTTTGAAATAAATGAATGGACCAAAGGTCGTTTTGATAAACATAAATGGACCCAAGGTCGTTTTGTTAAACATGAATGGACCAAAGGTCGTTTTGATAAACATAAATGGACCTAAGGTCGTTTTGACATGAATGAGTGGGCCGAAGGCCGTTTTGAAATGAATGAATGGGCCGAAGGCCGTTTTGACATAAATGAATGGGCCGAAGGCCGTTTTGACATAAATGAGTGGGCCGAAGGCCGTTTTGAAATGAATGAATGGGCCGAAGGCCGTTTTGATATTAATGAATGGGCCGAAGGCCGTTTTGACATAAATGAATGGGCCGAAGGCCGTCTTGACATAATCGAATGGGCCGAAGGCCGTTTTGACAAGGATGGGAATCTGAATGGGCCAAAGGCCAGAATGTTTGGAATTACAATCACTTGAGTTGTATTTCGTATAGTTATATATATCTGTTTAACAGAAATATGAATTGGGCCCAAGGCCGTTCGGAACATGTTGTTCTACATTGTTAAGTAATTTCTGTATTTGATATTATTCATTGGGCTATCGCTCACGCTCATTCATGTGTTTGTAGGTGAGCCAAGAGAAGTCCAAACCCAGCCCCAGTGAAGTCTGCCAGGAACAACATGAGTTTTGGAGAGTCAGCCTTGTGTCTCACGCATGAGACCCAACCTTGCCATTTTGTTATATATTTACATTTTGTCTGGTTGGCAAGGACCTTGTGTATATCGGTATGTAGTTTGATATGGGTTGACTCAGTTTAGATGATCCTGTCTGTAATGGGATTTTATGGTACTGTATTTTGTTGTGGGTTATTAACGTATATGCGCATGGTTTGTTTCAAAGTGCATATAAGCACGGCTCTATGGACAAAGTTTTTAATTATTGCTTCCGATTTGGCCCCTTTACTCTGTTGAGTTACGTCTGTTTTGGTTTGAGGCCGTAGGTAATCTCAGGATTACTGGCTGGTTATGTCCTTAACCCATAGGGGCGGGTTCGGGTCATGACACATATAGCACAACCGGGTAGGCTAGTAGGGGGCGACAGCGGGGCAGGCAGCAAGTGGGATGATGAACTGTTTGAATTTTTTTTTTCATTCATATTCATTCAATTGCAATTTGCAAGCAAAGTGAAAGGGTGTTAGGGTGATGCAGAGGGTAGGTTGGGCAGGGCAGAGAGAGGGTCTAGAATTATTATATTATTATTGTTATTATTATTTTTTAATTTGTTTATGGTAAGGAAATGACATTGACTGTTGTGTTATTTTGTTTTGTTTTTATTTTTATTTTTTTATTTTTGCAAGATCAATCTTTTATTTATTTTATTTATTATTTAACCATTGCAAGTTGCTTTTTATTTTTATTTTTTGAAATTTGACCATTGGTAGAGAGAGGGTCGGATGGGCTGGGCCGGGCGAGCTAAAAATTTTTTGGGCCGGGCCAACGAGCTTCAAATGGAAGGCCCAGGCTCAGGCCTAACCTGGCTGAAACGGGCCGGGCCAACCTCGAGCCTTGGGTGGGTTTCGGACTGCCTACAGGCCTCGGGCCATTTTTACGCCCCTAGGCTCTATATAGCAAATCCCTTGAGTTTCCAAGCCAATTCTTCCAAAGATGGATTTTTCACCAATTTTTTTTCATTTATTTTTTAATTTGTTACTCTTCCTTTTTATTATTTTTATTTTTATTTTTTTTCTTGGCGTCTAACATTTTTGTTAAAAAGAATAGGAGTAGGATAAGAAGTTGGGGGTTAAAAATAAGGATATGAGTGGAATTTTGAAAAGTGTGACGAGATGAAATAAAAAAATTAAATTTTAAAAGGAATGATAATTAAAAACGAAAATTTTTATAATAGTGGGACAAATAAAAAAAGTACAAGAATATGTAAGGTGCAAGTGAAAAGT
The DNA here is from genome assembly GCA_030407325.1 of Camellia japonica. NCBI lineage: Eukaryota > Viridiplantae > Streptophyta > Magnoliopsida > Ericales > Theaceae > Camellia > Camellia japonica. The sequence goes on along the minus strand of JAPPVO010006224.1, from coordinate 3,613 downwards.
TGTGGGGTGCAAGTCCGTAAAAACAAATTTTCCCTCTCAAGTGAATGTAATTCCCCCTTAAAAAAATGAGCATTTTTTTTAAATTTTATTTTGAGTGATTCTACTTACACCACTAGTTTATCTCTTTATACCCTCTATGTGAGATTTTTTTTTTTTTTCAATTTTATTCGTGTGTGAAATAACTTTTAAGGACAAAAGACTAAAATAAATATATTTTATTATCTCCTTCCATCCATTATTCTTCAATTCTTACTACTCTTTTTCCCTTCTCAGTTTTTGTTCTCTACAAATCTCTTTTCAAAAACTGAAAATCATAGTGTTTTAATCATAAAAGAAAGTAATGAATGAAAAAATGGTAGTAAAGAACCATCAAAAAAGTGAAATGGTGAATTTTTTTATTTGTTTAGTATGTTTTCGTTTCTTTTTTTGAGAAAGTTCTTCGACTTTTGTTCAGTGTGTCAAAATCGAATAAAATAAAATAGTTCAAAATTACACTGCTGAACAAAAAATATACGTTCGGTAACCCACTGCCAAATAAAAGAAACATTTCAAATAACCAAAGCTGAATTTTTTTAATTTGTTCAGTTACTCATTACCGTGCATTTCCAGTTTCAGTTTTTTTATTTATTTTATTTTATATTTTTTTGCTTGAAAGGATTATACTTTTATTCATTGCAGCAATGCAAGTACAATCATCTGACTACTAAACATCTTGAAACATCTTGAAGAGCACTCATTTGCTGATAGATTATCTGAAGAGAAAAAATCATTGTTAGTTGACATGTCAAAGAGTATGGTGCAACCAAAAGAGATATTGATTACATTGAAATGAAGGGATGCCTTTAATGCAACAATAACGAAGACAATTTACAAAGCACATAAAACGACAGGTGGCTGGACAAATTTATTTTAGTTCAGCAACATGACACTAGAATAATCTAATTTGTATAGTGTTGGCTACATATTTTGTACAAGCCAGTTACAATTCAACACGTAGCAGAATAAGGGTAATATAGGAAGACTATTCAAGTCTTCGATCCTGATCGTACACGTGGCAGTTAGTATTGGTTCTCACGTGATCTGAGTAGCATTGGATCAGTAAAGAGGTGCAAGGTGACGTGGCTTCAACGGTTACTCAGATTCAAATTCAAATATAGGAGAGAAGCCTAACTGCAAGTGATGGCGTAGTGGAACTACTTATAAGGCAGTATGATCAGCGATCAGGATGAGCAGTTCGACGGTTTGAAGTGCAGTTCGATAGTCATCCTTGAGAAGTATAAATAGCGGGGAAGACCCCAGAAAAAAGGCCCAGACTCAGATCATACAAACCAGTCTTACTTTACATTTTTCTTTTCCAGTTTTACATTTCCTGTTCTTTAAATTCCTGCTCTTTACATTCCTGTATTAAATTCCTGCACTGCACTTCATTCATAGGAGTAGTTTCAAGTAGATTGTTGCTGTAAACCTCTACGAGGCTGAGTTTGGATCATTGTAAGTTTTCATTCTAATGAAATACTTCAATTGCTCTTCATTTAACTGTTATTTTGCTTAATTTCTCCTAAGTCAAGCCACCAGTAAAAGTCCTCTTCATTGAGGCTGAAAGAACTAAAACATAATCGTCTGATAATTGGTTGGCAATTAACATTTATGTAAGGACTGATTGATCCTTGCTGGCACGCTCGCATTTAAAAACTACCCTTCGAAAGCCAAAAAGCCAACATATATTTGGCATGCCTAATGGGACAAATTGAAATGGCTAAACAAAGAAGACAAGGAGAAAATGAACGCTTGGAAGAAGGCATAGAAAGAGAGGTAGAAATACCTAATCCAGAGGATAATGTGGTAACACATCCTGTGGAAACTCCCATATTATCAGAACCTATGGTTGAACAGACCAGTACTTCAGGACAAGAACCACATGTTCATAGTATTGGACGAAACCAAGGAATTGGACCATCCACTGTTCCATTTACTCATCCAATAAATCCATGGGATGGCCTAGTAGATGCCATGGGACAGCAATTAATGAACACAATGGAAAGATGGGCAACATCCTTTTTGGATCGAATGAATAACCACCAACCAACAAACACAAGACACATCGAGGAAGTTTTAAATGTCCCTCAACAAAGATTGGCTAGAGATAAACAGCCTATGCAAGTTAATGGACATTCTAATGGTCAAACTAGTAATCAAAACTATGAAAGACCATCACCTCAGTCTTGGTATGAACCCATTTCGAGGCCTATAGCAGGTCAAAATGCCTCAGTACTCAACAATGAAGCCATACAAATTGGTGGATTTGGCCCAGTACAAGAAACTGGCATAAGAATGGTCACAAATCCCATGTTCGAAGCCCTACCTGGTACAAGGGGGTTCACTAATCCCTTATTCGAATTTATACCCGGGGGGTTGGAAGGTTTGCCTGCAAATGGAAGGGACACAACACCTGTTCCAGCACCTTTCGCAGGACAGGCTCAAAGGGGTTACCCACACCCCCAACAGTAACCTGCACCACAGGGACAACCAGTCCCAAATGTACCACCTTATGGACCAAGAGGACCACAAGCACAAGTTTGTCCACCAAATCCTGTGTTTTTCCCTCCAGTAGTGGTTCAGCAGGCACAAAATATGATCCCTAGGGACCAAATTGCTGATATTGTTAGGGAGATGTGTGGACCGATGGCTCGGGGGGTCCAGACTCCTGTATACAGAAAACCATACCCAGAATGGGTAGATAGGGTACATGAATACCCAAGGGGGTTCAGGATACCAGATTTTACCCTTTTCTATGGGAGTGGAAACCAATCAATAGTAGAGCATATTGCTAGGTTTGCTGCTCAATGCGGTGAATTTACTAATCATGACTATATGAAACTAAGATTATTCCCAAATTCTCTAACTGGGGGAGCATTTGTATGGTACATCAACCTTACACCTAGCTCCATTAAAACTTGACAACAAATGGAAGAGGCATTTCATGCCCAATTCTTCCAATCAGAGCCAGAGGTTTCCATGGCAGACTTGGCAAGATTAAGTCAAAGGCCTGAAGAAAAGGCTACTCAGTTTATTGCTAGATTTAAAAGGGCTCGAAATAAATGTAGAGTCATCCTGCTAGAGCCAGAATTCATAAGATTGGCTCAAAATGGCCTAGAGTTTAGGCTTCGAAAGAAATTTGACTCAACTGAATTCAGAGATTTGGTGGAACTAACCTATAAGGTGTCTAGGTATGAAGCATTACTAGAAGAGGAACAAGATCGAAATAATGCATCGTACAAGACATATTATAGAGATCCTAATTATGAGATCGATGCAGCAGAGATTGTGGGCAAAGAACCTGTGATCTGTGAGGCATTAATTCATAAGGATACAACAATTGACCAGCAGTTTAAAAAGAAAGACCTTCACAGAAAGTACTCTTTCGATTTAACAAAGGCAGATGACATTTTTGATCATTTCTTGCGGCCAACTTCCTTAAGTTACCTAAAGGAGTAAAACTGCCATCTCCAGATGAACTTAAGGGAAAAGTATATTGTAAATGGCATAACTCTTGGTCTCACTCGACTAAAAACTGCATTGTTTTTCGAGACAGGATCCAAGAACAAATTCGGAA
>JAPPVO010006223.1:0-20315 GCA_030407325.1 Camellia japonica | reverse complement strand
ATCCTAAATATACAGAAATGCCTAATGCAACACATACAGTAATGCAACTATAGCAGGCTCGGCTATTCTAAACATGGCATATGGAATGCAACAACTAACACGTATTCAACTTGGAATTGAAATACAAATGCAGTTTGTATGATGCGCCGAGCCCGGTGCGTGCAAAAACAGATGAATGATGCAAACATGCTGTCATACTGTATGCTAATTGAAATATGCCCTATATCTAACCATCGTAAGCAGGTAAATAAAATGGAAGAAAGACGTGGGGTTGGAAGACATACATCACACTCACCCACACTTATTACAGTTTTGCCCTCGCGCAGAGGGTCCGAATAAATAATACAGTCCGGAAATAAAAGAATAATACAGTCCGAATAAATATACAGATTCCTAATTAATTAACAAATTAAACTAAGAAAGCTTTAAACAGGCATGCAAGCTAGGGGCTGCCTCGCTTCTGATGAACGATGCATGCCGGATTGCCTTTGCATAGAAATCCACTGGGATGCCCAATCTAGCCTCTGTTTGCAATGTTTCTTGAAAAGCGCGCCCGACGCCGAAAAGTTGCTGATTCTCTATTTTGTTGCAACAGAGAGCAGGAAAAGGGCATAGCAATGTATTTCACAAATATATGCATGCCTCGATCCTCGTGCCACCAATCACGCATATCGATGCATGATGGCCGAGGAGCCGAATTGCACAACTCAATATAGGGTGCAATGCAGATGAATGCTACAACAAAACCTAACTCCATCATGGGTAATCCGGAGTGTTGGTGACTGGGGAATTGAGACCCGTTCCGTCACTCGGAGTACGAAACGTGCCTCGTTTCCCGTGTCCGGGCTAACTCCTATCCCGAACACGATGCGGTATGCATGATATGCATGAAATGTAGCTAAAATACAATCCTAGCATGCACAATGCTATGAAAATGAAATGCCTCGAAATGCGTGCATGCGGGCACGCAAACTGAGGAAATGATCCTAAAGCACGAAATGACATACGAAATGCGAAATGGACTTACACTAACATGAGCGAGCCTCAGCCACACTCACATGAGAGGTCGTAAGATGAAAATGAGCTGCCTCGAAATGCGTGCCCGCGGGCGCGCAAACCGAGGCAATGTCATAAAAGCATGAAATGGCATGGAAAATGCAAATTGGGCTTACACTAACATGAGAGGGCCTCAGCCGCACTCACATAAGATGCCGTGAGATGAAAAAGGGGTGCCTCAAAATGCGTGCACACGGGCACGCAAACCGAGGCGGTGACATACGCAATGCAAATGACATACGGAATGCAAATTGGGCTTATACTAACATGAGAGGGCCTCAGCCGCACTCACATAAGCTGCCGAGAGACAAAAATGAAGTGCCTCGAAATGCGTACACACGGGCACGCAAACCGAGGTATGGCCCTAAGGCACAGAAATGACATGCGAATGAGATGTGACATATGGCATATGGAAAATGCCAATTTCAGCAGCTAAAATGATGCACAAATAGCCCCCGAATTATGACAAAATTACACCCGATGCCCGAAATGCGATGTAATGCACCTGAAATGGCCTACAGCCCTACTAAACATGCATAATTGACACATGACATGTAAAACAGTAGCAAGGCAGCCCCTAAAATAACATTTTTTCAGTACAAAACAAGGCTAAACAACAACCACAAGTATGGCAAAATTAGCATGCAAAAATGGGGAAAAAGAGGGGAATTACAAAGCAAGTAGTATATACAATGCTCAAACCGAAAAAAACAGTTCTACAACATTAAAGAGGGACCAAAAATATGCACATTTATAAGAGATAACATCCCCCAATTCAGTAGGTAGATAGGCTAAACATAGCATGCAAAATAATGAGCCAACAAAGGCTATAACATGAGGTACCAAAAGCATACACCAAACAACTTTGGACCCTTGACAAAACATGAAGAATGGGTCATTTTAAGACACTTTCCTAGCCTGATTAAGGCTCAAAACAGAAGCTAAGCAAGCCTAACAAAGCATGCAATTTCACGGAATCAAAGATGGTATTACAAGAAGTACCAAAAGCATGCACCAAATGGCCTAAGACCCTTAACAAAACATCATTAGAAGGCCAAAACAAGGCTCTTTCCTAGCCTGATGAAGGATCAAATCAGAAGCTAGATAAGCTTAAAAAGGCATGCAAAGTGGGGTCAAAGAGAGATATAAAGGCAAGTGTAACATGGAGACCCCAAACCAAGTTGATCCCTTCTACAATAATGTAGAGGGACACAAAATAAGCTAATCTCAGTTTATAGCATGCTCCAAAAATAAATGCGTATAAGCTAAAAATAGCATGCAAGTTTACGGTAAATTGGAGGATTTGTGAAGCAAGTGGTATGTAGAAGCACCAAACATGGTTGAGCCCTTCTTCAATGTTGAAGAGGGGCTCAAAATAGGCCTGAAATCAGTAGGGGTCGGAGCCCAAAACCTCAAGCAAATAGGGTAGAAAAATGATACAAAAAAGTGCTAGAAAAGAGGGAAAAGGGACTCACCCTTGAAGACCACTTCTTTTGTTGCTTCTTGGACCAAATTTGTTGCTTCTTAGCCTCTGAAAAACCTTCCTAGCTGCTGGAAATGGAATGGTGATGGTGATGCTAGGTGTTGATGAACAAATGGTGCCAAGACTTGGATGTTTGAAGCTTTTTGAAAGAGAGGAATGGAGGAGATGTATATGCAAGGCTCAAAGGATTTTTCTAACCCTTAAACCAGCTGGTGGCCGCTGGTTTTTATGGCCAAGAAAAGGGGTCAAAAGGGAGGGCAAAAGGGAGTGGAAAAATACACCCAAGTATTTCCTCAAAATATCTTTCAAAATATCTTTCCAAATCTAGATATTTTGCTCTAAAAATCTTTCCTTAAATCTAGATATTTGAGGGCAACTAATGCATAGCTGGAATACACTCAATGAGAGGAATAGGGCCGGCCAACTCACAGGGGCAAAATCGTCATTTCACAAAAGGGGTGGCTGGCCAGCTAGATAAAAAAGCTGCCGAGAAGACCACTGGCTGGTGGGTGCTAGAGAAGTCCAAAAATGTCCATTCAAGTGTCCAAATTGAAGCCCCGGAAGTTAGCTTTCCAATGGCGCAAACCTTGCATCAAAATTCCTTCTGTGGAAAAAGTTATGCCTGTTTCCGTGAAGCCGCGCAGATTCAGTCCAACCGGACTTTAACCAACCATATCTCCTCCCCCCGGATTTGGACTTAGGAGATTCTTGAGTGAAAAATGAAGCCCCGGAAGTAAGATTTCCAATGGTGGTGGCCTCATATTTTAATTCCTCTTGTGCAAAGAGTTACGCTTGTTTCGGTGAAGCCGCGCAGACTTTTCTCCTTCCCGGATTCATGCTGAACCACTTTTGACCAAGCAGATAACTGGTGGCTGAGACAATTGCTGGCCTCCCACCCTCCAGTGATCTTCCTGGTGCTAAAACAGAGGTACCTGCCAAAATTGAACAAAAACTAATGCAAAACGAAAGCTCGGGGATCAAAACCGCGCGTGGTCCCGAAAATGGGTTGTGAGCACCGAAAGTGGCGTTCGGCCACGAAGTGGGCATCAGAGGCCCCAGTGTCCCTCGGAATGATAAAATAGAGGCACTTGCCAAAATTGAACAAAAACTAATGCAAAACGAAAGCTCGGGGACCAAAACCGCGCGTGGTCCCGAAAATGGGCTGTGAGCACCGAAAGTGGCGTTCGGCCACGAAGTGGGTATCTACGACCCCAGTGTCCCTCGGTATGATAAAACAGAGGCACTTGCCAAATTTGAACAGAAACCGGTGCGAGATGAATGCTCGGGGGCCAAAACCGCGCGGTTCGGGGTCCCGAAAATGGGCCGTGAGCACCGAAAGTGGCGTTCGGCCACGAAGTGCGTATCAGAGGCCCCAGTGTCCCTCGAAATGATAAAACAGAGGCACTTTCCGAAAACCAGAGAAATCGGAGATGGTTGGGCGGTCCCGAACCGAGGCACACGGCCTGACGGTCCCGAAAACCGGGAACCGGGCTCCGAAATGGGAAAAATGGCGTACGGCCACGAAATGTAGCGCACGGCCACCGAGAGATAGTCTACGGGACCACTCCCTCCCCTCAGGAAAGAAAACAGAGAAAATCGAGTCTGGTTCGCAAACCGAGACAAGGCACAGAAGAGGATTTGGAAGTTCGGAGGCAGGGCGCACGGCCACAACTCTGAGACTTCTGAACGAGCACAATATGCAACATCACCGAGCACTCAATCGGTGACGTCTGAGTCTTAAGGTCGGTCAAAAATGGGGTGTCTACAGTTGGGTGTATGTTCATTGTGCAAATCCCCTTGGTTAGTAACGTTAGTAACAAAAGAATTCCATGTGTACAGGAAAGTTCATTAAGTTCGGTTTTGCTCTTCTCATGTAAATGAGATAAAGGAAGATTATGTTTTATTCAAGTTATGAGAAACAAGAAAAACTAATTCTCCATCTGTTTTCTTATCAAACCACTTTTTTTGTTTACACCACCAAACTTGTAGAGAAGTGAGGGAAAGAAAGAATGTAATCGACAAACCATTCCAAAAACTATTGACATCTTTGTAATTATTAAACCAATTTGGTTACATACATACAATTGACAGTTACAGTAGTGGCTTTCCTGAAGTCTCAACTCAACAATAGTTGCAAGGAAGAGCATATATGATTTGATGATCTAATATTTTCTTGTTCCTATTGGCTGCCAAAATGCAAAAACACAGGACAGCAAATTGGCAGTCCACCATGAACGTCAAACTAATTTTGTTGCTAAACAATCAAAACGGGAGGAGTTCAAATGCCAATAAATCCTCATAATCTAATACCACAAAATGCCTACAAGTGATCCATTAGAGCATTATACAAGAGTCCATAGATTAATCATTCAAATTGCAAATTGAAACAATTTTCGTAATTTAAATGATCAATCAATTACCCGGAGGAGGAGAAAACTGTGGAGAAAATGCGTCTATCAAAGGGGCAAGAAGAGAGGTCCCAGATCTCGTTGGGATGCAAAAACAAACCCTCGCACACAAGTTCAGTTCCATCCGATAAAAGCCTAATCAAATGCACCTGAAACACATCTCCATTTCAATTCGAATCATGATACTAAAAAAATAAATAAATAAGAAATTGAGATCTATGAGAAGAAAATCACAAAACCTAGTTTTCTTCTTTGAGGCTGAGAGTGCCAGCGATGAAACTGGTGTGATCTTTATCGGCTTTAACATCTACAATGCATCTAGCCTGTAAAAAAGAAGATTACGAACCAGATGAGTGTTTTGTCAAGTGTAAAAGAGATGATGTTGAATTGAAGGGGGTTTGATTTAGAGAGTTGTTCGACCTAATCAATCTATACTTGTGAAACATAAGTAGAGATTGAGATCAAAACAACAAAAAAAACACGGAATCAAGAGCGAAATTACCGAATGGAGAACTGAAATAGCAGTGCCAGAGAGAGTCTGAGATGAAAACACGATCGTCGATGAGCTTTGCCCCTCAGAAATTGAAGCCAAGTCCAAGTCGAAGCAGTCGAAGCAGATTACAAATTGATTCAATGGAAGCGTGATTGCTTTGTTGAGGAATGAAGCGGATTGCGTCACTGTGTCTAGATCTCCACTGATTCAATTGATTGAAGACCAAGGGTTTGAAGAACCCTTTCCACTTCACCTAGGTATTTCTTCTTCCTCTCTTCTTAGAAACTCGGTGTTTTTTTTTTTTTTTTTTTGTTGAACTGTATTAGTATGCTTGATAATAAAAAATAAATTAAATATTTTTTTTTGTGGGATAAGTGGCGCCATAATATTGGGTTTTGGCGCCTGAAATATTTTGGGCATACCATTCACGACATACCTGGTATGCCGTAAAAAGTGACCTATTTTTAACGACTGATATACGGTAAGTCGTAAAAAGTGACCTATTTTTAACGACTGGCATACGGTAAGCCGCAAAAAGTGACCTATTTTTAATTATGAAAATTATAAACTTTTTTATGAATATATAATTTTTTTCCTAAAATCCCATTGGGCACAATTATCCCTTAAAAGAGACACTAAATTATAAAATAATGTATAAATTATTTTTTACATTTTCCTCAATTAGGAAAATTTAAAGTGAGAAGTGTGGTTGGAAATTGTTAGCTTTTTTAAATCAAAAAAAAAAAAAATCGAATTGAAATTTTCTTTAATAAAAGTTTTCACGACATGCTAATGCATGCCGTGTAAAGTTATAATATTTTACGACATGAAATGTATGTCGTCTTAAGTACAAATATTTTATGACATATTTTTGTATGCCGTGAAAATATACATTTTTTACGGCATGCTTTTGCATGCCATAAAAAAATTCTGGATTGAATATTTTTTTTTTTTACAAAAGTTTTCACGACATGTAAATGCATGCCGTGTAAAGTTATACTATTTTATAACATGAAATGTATGTCATCTTAAGTGCAAATATTTTACGACATATTTTTGTGAGTCGTAAAAACATACGTTTTTTACGGCATGCTTTTGCATCCTATAAATATATGAATTAACGACTTACATGGTATGTATGCTGTTATTGACAAAATATTAACGGCTTGCAAAAAAAAAAATGCCGTAAAATGTATTAACCACGACATGCATTTAATGCATGTCGTAAACATGATGCCGTGAATAGTTAGTTTTGTTGTAGTGTTAAGTATTATGTGAATTAAAATTCACTACAACAAAAAGCATTTTTGGTGACACTTTTTAGCAACCAAACAAAAATTTAGTTGCCAAAGATACATCATTGGCGACAGAATATTTATGGTCACTAAAAACTAAACTTTTGGCGATGAATTTAAAATTTTGGTCACTATTGAGTTTGGTGCCAAGTGATTTTTTTGCGCGGGAGCACTAAAAAAAAATTTGGCGACCAAATTAATTTTTAACGATGGAAATTTTATTCGCCAATTATATGTATTTGGTAACAAATATGACTTGGTCGCCGAAAATTTGAATAATATTTATGGCAACCAAATTAATTTGGTTGCCGATAAATTATTTGCCTTTACCTTGATTTTTTATTGCCAAAAATAATTGACTAAGTGAATAAACAAACAATTGACCATCACTTTCCTTTTCACTTTCTCACTCCATCTGAAATGGCACACACAGGTCGATCCACTCGATCTAAAACGGCACACACAGGTCGATCCAGGTAATGTCTTCTTCTTCTCTTCTCTTCTTCTTCTTCTTCTTCTTCTTCTCTCTCTCTCCCCCTCTCCCTCTTGCTCTGCTGCATCGCCGAATGTGAAAAGCACCGGAGCGCTGTTGACAGCAGCGCTGCACGGCGGCAGATCGCACCCTCTTTTTGGGTCGATGCCCTCTTCTCTTCTCTGTCTCTGATATGCTGAATGTAGTCCCTCTCCCTCTTGCTTTCTCGTGCCGTCGGATGCTAATGGCACAGCAGCGCTGGGCGGTAGATCGATGCCCTCTTCTCTTCTCTGTCTCCGATATGCTGAATGTAGTCCCTCTCCCTCTTGCTTTCTCATGCCGTCGGATGCCAATGGCACAGCAGCGCTGGGCGGCAGATCGATGCCCTCTTCTTTAGGTTGATGCCCTCTTCTCTCTTCTGGGCCAAATGATATTTTGAATGTATTTTCTTAAACCAATTTTTAAAGTTACAAAGGTGAAATAAACTAATTTTTATTTTATTTTTGATATTTATTATATCTGTTGTGTGACCTAGATGAACTATATGTCTAGTAGTGACTCCAAATTAGTAGAGTTTTAGCTATAATTGCATGTGTGATTACTTTCATTCTGTTTTATGTTGTAAATAGTTGATCTATTAATGCAGATTACCTCCTCCCTCTTAAGAAATCCAAATATGCGAGAGATCGTTAATGCACCATGATTAGATTTTGTCGAAATATGCATCAAACTTAACTATATCCATTTGTTGATGTATGTCAACAACTTGAGGTTCTTGGTTCACATGGTTAGTCATCTTAGGTATCTTAGAGAATGGAACACTTTGTGAAGAGATTTCAATTAAGCTTTTTTTTTTTTTTTTTATGCTAAGATCAACATTTTGTCTTCCTCAGATAGTGGTATGGAAATACTTTAGTCACTTACTTTAAAAAAAAAAAAAAATGCTAAGATCTTGTGACATATGTAAAATTTGTATAAGCATTTTTTTTTGAGTTATTAGAGAAAAACATGCGATGGATCTTTATTGACACTAGCAGTAGATCTTTATAGTTATGGTTTCCTTTTCTTTTTGAATTTTCCCCCTTGACATATATTGGCAGTAAAATGGTAGTTTATTGGTGCGTCATGGTTGGCTATTCATTGACCTGACAATCTGTAAATCTATACAGTTTGTCATTGTAATCGCTTTGTTGTTGCAGTCTGTATGCTTTAATTTTTTCCAATACAAATTTAGATTCATAATATAAAATAAAATAAAAAATTATGGTTGCTTGAAGACCTACCTATGTATTGATTTGGTTGATCAACTGACTTTAGCTTGAGTTATTGATTGTCACTGGCAATAGTGCAAATGTTGATTTGTCTGCATTGGGGGCTTTGATTTTAATTAGGTTCTTATTCTTTTGTTTTTGTTTTATCCTTAGTTTCTGTGTCTATGGTTTGCAGAAAGTCAAAGCCATTGAAATGTGTTTGTTTTGTGTTTGAGAATGCAATTATTGAAGTTAAATTGGTTTTCATTTTTTACTCGAGCTACTTTTGTGATTTTGTGCTCTCGATTTTATCTTATTTATTTTTGTCTTTTCATGGTTGTATATGTATATGTGTAGTCATAGATGTGGTTTTTTTTTCTTTAAGGTCTCTTTCAATACCATCCTCTTGAATTTCCATTGGACCTCTCGGGCTTAAATCTTTCTCAGTAACTTCCTCTCTACTAATTTTATGGAAGATGATTTGATAGTGGAGAGGCTGACATAATATGCTTGTTTTTGTTTCATGGGGTAATTCAACTCAAAAGACTTCTTATTCAACTTTACATACAGTAAGTATTTGAATTGGATATGTACTGTATGTCAATCTAGTTTTTTGTTTGTTGTTTTGTTCCTCTGTGAGCTTGTGGTGTATTTTGTTTTGTTTTTGGTTCTCTATCTCAATTTCTCAAACACTGCTTTCGCTCTCTTCCTCTTATGTGTTTTCATTTCACCAATGAATTCAAGATCAACCCAAAGCTTTTCCAGTCCAAGAGCAGCCAGTCATGGTTCAACTCCAGTTTGTATGCATTTGATTAATAAAGAAAGGGATCTTGATTTAACTCCAACATTGTGCTTTGTTCCTCTTTTTCTTCTTTCTTCTTTCATGTCTATTGATGTAATCTCATATAAAATGTATGTTTTTTTCATCAATAAAGATTTTTTCGCTGATCAAAAAAAGATTCCATTTTTTATGGAAGGGATTGAAAATATCCTCCGTTAACAATTTTCTTGATTGATAAAAATCAGTATAATATATATGTTAAGAAAAGTATTCATATATATGTGTGTGTGTGTGTGTGTGGTGATGGAGGTGGCTTGAACTTAGGTCTTCTATAGAGTGAAGGAGTTATGGAAAGATGGTGTGCTTACGTATGATGGTGCATGACACTAAATTGATATTGCTTTAATTGATATTTATGTTACCATGCCATTGCTTTAATTGATATTTATTCTTGCTTCAATTCAAGTTTCCAATCTATGTGCATGACACTAAACTAACGAAATTAGAAACATGCTTTTGGCGCTTAGGTTTGGAGTACTTGATTCAATTGTTGTGTAGATTAGAAGTACAACCATTTATTTAGAAGTGTAGTCGAATTGTTTATTTTGCACATATCCATGGCAAGGAAGTAGGACAAATAAGGTAGAAAATTTAAAAAAAAAAATTGAAGACAGGACATGAGTATCCTTATATGTTATTTGACATTCATTTCATGCCCATAACTCTCCATTAATTTCGTGTATAGTGCGATTTTAATTTAAACTTTGATTTACAATTGCCAAGGTTATAGGTTATCGGTTAATGCAGAGAGATAAAAAAGCTGCATTTGTTCGTTGGGGGCAATTACTACATCAGGTAATACTTGACTATTTGTTAAGGCTTTTTTTAATTTATTTAGAGAATTTTGACACTTTTTTTAATTAAATTTGTGGCTATTAGAGAATTCACTTATTGTATTCTTAGTTTCTTTTTACTACAGTGAACGTATCATAACACATACGTACATAACAAGATGGAATCCTAATGTTTTGAGCATTCATGATATGACAAACAATAGTTGATCGGAGTTACCATATAATCATACAATGGGCTCTAAGTCATTTCAAGCTGCAATGTATAGAGAGGTGATGCATTTAATATATTTAAAAGTGTGATTGAGTTAAATTTAATTATGTATACTTTCTTTTTAAATTGATGGAACTAGGGTACTGCGAAGGTTGACATTGTAGACTTCTACAAAGATTCCCATTGGAGCAAGAGAAATGTGGATTGGATAGCCCCAATATGTGGTGAATTACATGTAAGTATGCCAATTAATATAGTTACATATTTATGTAATTGGTTCTATTTGTTAAAGTTGTTTACAAATTGATAGGAAGCTTTGAAAAAGCGACATGTAGAGTCTTTGGAGCTTGGGACATTACCTTTAACTCAAGAGAAATTGTCAATTGAGGTTCTTGGAACGAGTAAATCGGGATACATAAAGGGCTTTGGAGTTAGTCAAAAACCATCATCATCCAAATCTTTTGTTAGTACACAAGCACATGTTGAGGTGGTTTCAAGCCTAGAAAAACAAATAGAGTCATTGAAGAGTTTGGCTAAGGTCCAGCAAGAACAAATTGCAGCCCAAAACCTGGTAACACAAGAGCAAGCTAGAAAGATTGAAATGCAAAACAAAAGGTTTGAAGAGATTGAAAAGTTTATGAGGATGTTGTAGCTCGGCTTTTCGCGCCCCCTTTCGGAAGAATGAAATAGCCCTTACAGTTCGGACTCCACTTGTGTGTTGGTTCTGAATCTGATTTCACAAGTGCAATGTGAAACAGTGGAAACACAAAAAAGAGTCCAAATCCGGCAATTGTTTTTGGAAAATCGATGTTTGAATCAAATGCCAAAAATGGACTGCTTTGCCAGATTTCAGAGTCGCCACCTAAATATTTATGGGAAATTTAGGAAACCCGTGACTCGTGCCAAAGGCCATTAGTCCGTCGTTACCAAAGTGTCTTGGTTCGGGAACTTAGGTATGAGAGGGGAAGGTCAATAATGAGCACCCCACTCACCCGATCAAAGATCGGCCTCTACTAATTATGATGTGATTCTTATGTACAATATATGTTCTTATTCTGATTATTTAATAAATCTTAAAATTTATTATGTGAAGCATACAAGGTATAGACTAGTTTGCTCAAATTGGAACAATTCAATTTCATGTTTGTTTCTCGAAAAGGGTTTGAATTTGCCACCCTTAGGTGGGCTTAAGGTTTGTGAATCTTAAAACGTACATTTGTTGAATCATTCCAATTTAAGCAACAAGCCTTCATCCACAGGCATTCAAACAGTTTATCATTTAAGCAATTAGCCTCATGGTAGGATGCTTGATATGACAGCAATCACATGCAATATGCTAAATCATAAAAACTCACCTCGTACTCCGAGCCAAAAAAAAGAGAACTATAGTTAGAGAAAAATGCATGATCCTAACTATGTATTATGACTAATGCAACACATACAATATGCAATTACTAAGCTCGGCTACTAACATGGCATGTGAGTCATTCAAGGCATGTAATAGCGCACGTATCCAAGTAAAGAGTTTGAATTTGACATTTGCAATAATATGATGAGCCGAACTTTTATGCATGCAAGACAAGTGGATGCAAACATGAGTATGCTAAATTAAACATGATGCCTCTAAACTAACCATCATAAGCTGATAAATAAAAGGGAGAAAGACGTGGGGTTGGAAGACATACACACACACACGCACGCACACTTATTACAAGTTTGTTTGCCCTCGCGCAGGAGGGTCCGAATGAATGAATACGCCCTCACGCAGGAGGGTCCGAATGTCCAAGTGTCCGAATAAATAATTATTACAAAACCGAATGAATAAAAAAATGAAAGGGGCTGTCTAATTTATTACAATAAAGCAAGCCTTGACATATTCGGTATAACGTCCGACCGAATTCAAATAATCATATTGGTTCTTTAGGTGGGTTGTAATCCAATTTTAACCAATTTTATTAGCCTTTTTTATTACCTGTCAATTTCTTTATCTTTTCTCCTGTTTGTGCAAAAGTGATATTTACATCCACTAAGTCTGAAATGCAATAAAGGAAAATCAGTGTCGACTTAACCCGAATAAACCTTATTTTCTTCAGAGGAAATCACAAAGGAAGAGTCAAGCTTATTTACAAGTTAGGGATTTCAAGTCAAACTCAAGATGTGCAACAAGGACTGGTCAAACTCCGAAGAGTGATAATGACTCGGAAAAACCCAAACTTGAGTGATAAGGACTTGAATCTTGATAATGAGTGATAATGTACAAGTTAGGGATTTCAAGTCAAGCTCAAGATGTGCAACAAGGACTGGTCAAACTCCGAAGAGTGATAATGACTCAGATAAACCCATAGTGAGTGATAAGGACTTGAATCTTAATAATGAGTGATAATGACACTTTCCTTGGTGATTTCCAATGATCAATTAATCCCTTAACAGTAAACACATTGATGATAAATTCTTCGGGGGAAATTACAAAGGAAAAGTTGAACTCATTTACAAGTTAGGGATTTCAAGTCAAGCTCAAGATGTGCAACAAGGACTGGTCAAACTCCAAAGAGTGATAATGACTCAGATAAACCCATAGTGAGCGAAATGACTCGAAATCCAAACTTGATAATAAGCGATGATGACACTTTCCTTGGTGATTTCCAAGGGTCAATTAAAAGTAGATACACTGATGATTAAAGAGAAATGAAAAATAAAAGATTGTGCTTTAGTATAAGAACATGTATACATTTGGGGTAGTGAACCTCCAAAGAAATTAAACCATTAAGCATAGAAGAGTTCCTTTCTTATACTTGAATCACAATCTTCATTTTTTCATAACTTTTTAATAAGTAAAGAATGGAGGGAGATTGCAGAGGTGGTTATGCAAGATTGATTAATTGATTCATTGGTTAATATAACACAAACAAACTATGTACAACAAACTTATTGAAATAAATTAAACAGCCCCCCAAATAAAATACGAATGTGCTGAAATTAAAGAGATTGGAATTATGAGGAAAGATAGCGAACCCCTCCCCACTTTTACAACTTCAAATCACATAGTTTCTATGTTGAAAAACAATTCCAAAACAGTCCCAAATCGAAATGAAAAATAAAAAAAAAGATGCACAGGGATTGAAATAAAATAATAATAAAAAAAAAAGAAACTTTACCTCAACATGAAGGTGCAAACTTGGTGCGAAGTGGATCTCGGAGTGGATCGAAGCTCTCGGCTAGCGGAATGGCGGCGTAGCAACGGAGTACTTGGTGGTGCTTCCGGTGGTAGCTCGGTAGTGGGCTGCTAGTGGTGGCTCGGCAGTGAGCTGCTAGTGGTGGCTCGGCAGTGGAGTAGTCGTGGTGGTGGTGCTGCTGGTGGGGTGTGTAGCAGGTTGATGCCGAGGATGAGAGAGAGAGGTTGGTGGGTGTGTGAGTGTGTTGCCGAGGATGAAGAGAGAGGTTGGTGGGTGTGTTCGGCAGTGGTGTATATGTTTGATGTGGTGTGTGTAGTGAGTATGCTGCAGGTGTAGGGTGTGTGGGGGTGGTGGTGTGCAAGTGGGTCTCTAGAGAGAGAAAGAGAAGTGGTGTGGTTGTATGTGGTCGGGTGGTGAGTTGGTGTATGGGCTGGGTGGGTTTGTGAGTTTAGAGAGAGAAGAGCTAGGAGGGAGAGGGTGGTATGGTGGTGCGAGGGCAGCAGTGGGTGTGTAGCTGGGTTGGTTAGAGAGTGAGAAGAGAGGTGTGTTTGGGTGGTCCGAGAGGATAGAGAATAGAGAGAGAGCTAGGAGGGAGAGGGTGGTATGGAGGGTGTGTAGCTGGGTTGGTTTGTTGCCGTGGGTGGCTGCTGCTGTGTGTGTAGTGTGCTGTGTGATGGGTTTGCTGCCGTGGGTATATGAGGTGGTGGGTTTGTGGTGTAGCCGAGAGTGAGGGAGAGAGAGAGAGAGGTGCCGAGAGGGAGAGGGTGGTGTGGTGGTTGTGTGGGCTGGGTTGGTTCGGCAGTGGTGTGTGAGGGGATGGGTTTGTGGTGTAGCCGAGGGTGAGGGAGAGAGAGAGAGGTTGGTGGAGCTTGGTTGCCGTGGGCTGCTGGATGTGAGAGAGAGAGGTTGGTCTAGTTTTTGGGTGTGTCGTGGGGGAGGGTGAGCTGGGTTGGTTGATGGGGTGGTGATGGTGTATGGATTGGCAGAGTTGCGTGGGTGGCTGCGCTGCCGGTGGAGATGGAGGAAGGTGCCGAGAGGGAGATGAGAGTTGGGTTTTGGATGTGTTTGTGTGTGGGTGATGGGTCTGTGAGTGTGGTGATGAAGTTGATGGGTGTGCTGGTGTGGTGTGAGTGCAGGTGGGTGGTTCGGACTGCCGAGAAGAGAGGGTGATGGGTTTGGTGTATGAGTTTGGGTCGTTTAGCTGGGTTGCCAAGTGCTGCTCCGAGGGAGATCGTAGAGAGAGAGAGAGCTATCAATATATATATATATTTTTTGTTCCTGTAAGCTATCAATATCTTTATATGCTCTTCCTGTAAAGCCGTGAAGCCGTGTATATATGAAGTTAGTCATCCCTCTTTTCTCCTTTCTCTTTTTTTTTGCAATATCACTCCCCTCCCCCCTTTTTTGAGTGATGTTTGATCTTTATAGAGGATAAACTTTCCCTTCTTTTTTTTTTATTTCCTCCACCGCCCACTCCAATTATGTTTGTCTCCCCTCCATGAGCCTTTTTTCAAATAATGATAAGATATTATCTATCATATATCCGTTGAATCTAATTTTTCTTTTCTTCTTCTTCTTTTTTGATTCATATTTTATTTTATCAAATATTTATTAATTTATATAAAGCACACTCAAAATAAATACACACATAAAATAAATACACACTTAAAATACATACACACCTAAAATAAAACAAAGAAATAAATACACACTTAAAATAAATAGACACACACATGTATAAAATTCAATTTGAAGAAGGTGCCCCAGTCTTAAGGGTGGTCAAAAATGGGGTGTCTACAGTTGCCCTCTTTGACAGAGCTTGAGTCATAAAATGACGTGAGTGAATGTCAAAGCCGCGAAGACGACCCTTTTTGACAAAGCCGTAAGACTTGGGCAAACAACAAAATGCAATGCAAGTGGTTGAACCCGAAGGTTGCCTACGTATCCCTTTGCAAGGATCAAACCAGCGTAGTTCAGGGGCAAGATGCAAATGATATAAAGGAAGATTTTGAGAATTGGACTACACGCTTACGCGAAGCCGGTTTGAAAATTGGACTTATACGCTATGCGAAGCCGGTTGTTTGAAAATTCATGATTTATGCAAGAAGGGAAGACCTCAACCAAGAGATGAGAATCACCATCCTAACACGTGTCATGCGAAAGGAGGAAAGATGGTGTAAACAACAAGCGCACCTGATGTTTTTAACCGATTTGGGTGGCCATGGATGCCGCTTTTCTAATCATATTTACAACTTTCCCTATTCTCCAACGGAGTGACAGACTAGGTTGGGTCAGTATCCAGAATTGAGACGCATATCAGCTATCTCAACCTATGGGGCTACATACAGATTTCAAGCCGAGAATGCACCCCTGGATGCACCTCTGGGTATTTAAACCGACTTTAGTCTCGGAAATCTCGAACCTTTTGCGTTCTAGGCATCGCCATTCGAACTCTAGTTTCCACCGTCGCAGTTGGTCTCCTAGGAACTCATTGCAATCACAGGCAGATGGCTATACCAGACCACTATGTCGTTTGGGCACGACAAACACCAAAGGAATTGCACCTTCAGAGAATTTAAGGTCTCCTAGACCGTTTGAAGTGTACAAGATAGTGCGAGGGCGGTGTACAAAACAGGGCAATGGATTTGAAATGTCCTAACGCGTCTTTTCACGAAAGGGGGGAGATGGAGAGGAGATGGTCCTAACGCGTCTTTTCGCGGAAGGGGGGGGATATGGAAGTCCAAACGCGTCTTTTCGCCGAGATAAGGGGGAGATTGAAGTCCTAACGCGTCTTTTCGCGAAAGGGGGATGGGTGGTCCTAACGCGTCTTTTCGCGAAAGGGAGAGATGTTATACGCGTCTTTTCGCGAAAGGGTGTGGTGATGGAAGTCCTAACGCGTCTTTTCGCGAAAGGGAGAGATTGAAGTCCTAACGCGTCTTTTCGCGAAAGGGGAATGGGTGGTCCTAACGCGTCTTTTCGCGAAAGGGAGATGTTAGTCCTAACGCGTCTTTTCGCGAAAGGGTGGTGATGGAAGTCCTAACGCGTCTTTTCGCGAAAGGGGGAGATTGAAGTCCTAACGCGTCTTTTCGCGAAAGGGGGAGATTGAAGTCCTAACGCGTCTTTTCGCGAAAGGGGGCTATTGCTTTCCAAACGCGTGTTAGGCGAGAGGAGGAATTTGCTTTCCAAACGCGTGTTAGGCGAGAGGAGGAATTTGCTTTCCAAACGCGTGTTAGGCGAGAGGAGGGATTTGCTTTCCAAACGCGTGTTAGGCGAGAGGAGGAATTTGCTTTCCAAACGCGTGTTAGGCGAGAGGAGGAATTTGCTTTCCAAACGCGTGTTAGGCGAGAGGAGGAATTTGCTTTCCAAACGCGTGTTAGGCGAGAGGAGGAATTTGCTTTCCAAACGCGTATTAGGCGAGAGGAGGGATTTGCTTTCCAAACGCATGTTAGGCGAGAGGAGGGATTTTGCTTTCCAAACGCGTGTTAGGCGAGAGGAGGGATTTTGCTTTCCAAACGCGTGTTAGGCGAGAGGAGGGATTTGCTTTCCAAACGCGTGTTAGGCGAGAGGAGGGATTTTGCTTTCCAAACGCGTGTTAGGCAAGAGGAGGGATTTTGCTTTCCAAACGCGATGTTAGGCGAGAGGAGGGATTTTGCTTTCCAAACGCGTGTTAGGCGAGAGGAGGAATTTGCTTTCCAAACGCGTGTTAGGCGAGAGGAGGAATTTGCTTTCCAAACGCGTGTTAGGCGAGAGGAGGAATTTGCTTTCCAAACGCGTGTTAGGCAGAGGAGGAATATGCTTCCAAACGCGTGTTAGGCGAGAGCGAGAGGAGGGATTTTGCTTTCCAAACGCGTGTTAGGCGAGAGGAGGAATTTGCTTTCCAAACGCGTGTTAGAGGCGAGGAGAGGAATTTGCTTTCCAAACGCGTGTTAAGCGAGAGGAGGGATTTGCTTTCCAAACGCGTGTTAGCGAGAGGAGGAATTTGCTTTCCAAACGCGTGTTAGGCGAGAGGAGGAATTTGCTTTCCAAACGCGTGTTAGGCGAGAGGAGGATTTGCTTTCCAAACGCATTTTACGCGAGAGGAGGGATTTGCTTTCCAAACGCGTGTTAGGCGAGAGGAGGGATTTGCTTTCCAAACGCATTTTACGCGAGAGGAGGGATTTGCTTTCCAAACGCGTGTTAGGCGAGAGGAGGGATTTGCTTTCCAAACGTGTTAGGCGAGAGGAGGGATTTGCTTTCCAAACGCATTTTACGCGAGAGGAGGAATTTGCTTTCCAAACGCGTGTTAAGCGAGAGGAGGGATTTGCTTTCCAAACGCGTGTTAGGCGAGAGGAGGAATTTGCTTTCCAAACGCGTGTTAGGCGAGAGGAGGAATTTGCTTTAAACGCGTGTTAGGCGAGAGGAGGATTTGCTTTCCAAACGCATTTTACGCGAGAGGAGGGATTTGCTTTCCAAACGCGTGTTAGGCAAGAGGAGGGATTTGCTTTCCAAACGCATTTTACGCGAGAGGAGGGATTTGCTTTCCAAACGCGTGTTAGGCGAGAGGAGGGATTTGCTTCCAAACGCGTGTTAGGCGAGAGAGAGGAGGATTTGCTTTCCAAACGCGTGTTAAGCGAAAGAGGAATATGCTTTCCAACGCGTCTTACGCGAGAGGAGGGGAAAGGTTTTAACTAGGTAAATGTTACATCTTAACACGTTTTACGTGAAAGGAGTAAAAGTAAATTCGAAGTCCAAACGCATCTTACGCGAATGGAAGAAGGTATGGTAGAATGATTTCTTGCTGACAAGAGGTAATCTCTACATGTGGAAGTCACAGATGCCCCTTTTTCTCTCATCATATTATTTTTCTGGGCTTTTTTTTTTTTTGTATTTCTGTTTTTTTTTTTTTTTTGACAAGGGGTAAGCTCTACATATAGAAGTCAGAAATGGCCCTTTTCTTCTTGATTTTTCTGGGCTTTTTTTTTTTTTTTTTTTTTTTTTATTTGTATTTCTTTTCTTTTTTCTTTTTTTTTTTTGACAAGGGGTAAGCTCTACATGTAGAAGTCACAGATGACCCTTTTCTTCCTGATTATATTCACAACTTTCCCTATTCTCCAACGGGGTGACGGACTAGGTTGGTTCAATTTCCAGAGTTGAGGCGCATATAAGCTACCTCAACCTATGGGGCTGCCATACAGATTTCAAGCCGAGGATGCACCCCTGGATGCACCTCTGGGTATTTAAACCAGACTTTAGTCTCGGAAATCCCGAACCTTTTGCGTTCTAGGCATCGCCATTCGAACTCTAGTTTCCACCGTCGCAGTTGGTCTCCTAGGAACTCATTGCAAACACAGGCAGGATAATACACAGATATTTATTATAAATGTACACAGATATGTACATACAGAATACAGACATATACTCAGATATATATATACAGGTGTATACGCACAAACATATACGACCCTATACACAAGCATATACAGTATACATACAAGTATATACGAAACAGACATATAACATATACAGTATAGCTACAGGTATATACGACACAGACATATACAGACCTATACACAAACATATACGGATATATACAGGTATATACGACACAAACATATAACATATACAGTATATATACACAGATGGAGAATATTCCGTTTGCAACCGTCAGCGGGTAGCTACCGTTACTGAGAAGGCATATCCCGTTTGCTGACGTCAGCACACGTACGCAAAACACGCAAAAAGAAGAAAGGAAAATCTCAAAATGGATAGACATGGGATACGGGGTTTCGAACCCCTGACCTCAGGCCTGGTCTTCAAGTCTTCGACCACTGAACCACGCCACTCTTGTGACAAAATAGGCAAAGAAATATATATACATATACGAGACACGTATGCAAAACACACAAAAAAGAAAGGAAAATCATAAAATGAATGGACATGGGATACGGGGTTTCGAACCCCTGACCTCAGGCCTGGCCCGAGTCCTCAACCACTGAGCCACGCCACTCTTGTGACAAAATATTCAAACAAATATATATATATCCTATACAAGACATATATATACATAATACCAAAACAAACCAAAAGAAACACTCAATGTGGGGTTCGAACCCCTGACCTCAGGCTCAGCCTCTCACTATTTAACCACTGGGCCTAACCATTGAACCCAAGCCACTCAGGTGACAGAAACAAGTCAAACAAATATATATATAACAAAACATATATATACCAAAACAAAAACAAAACAAAGAAAACTCGATGTGGGGTTCGAACCCCTGACCTCGGGCTCAGCCTTTCAATCCTGAACCCATTAAGGCCAAACCACGGAACCCAAGCCATACTTGTGACACAAATGTTCAAAACAATACCTATATTACATAGCTATACAATATATATACATATATGCATACACAACTCTCCCGCGTCTCTCTCTTCTTTGATGGCCACGCCTGACACGAGGCCTTCTTTCACATCAGCTGGCCGACAAAAGCAGCCCCCCTCGATCGACGCTGCCTCGGCTCTCTCACTCTTTGTCTTCTTCTTCTCAGCTTCTTCTGCATCAGTATCTTCGTCACTCCTTTCTCTTCTCCTTAACCGTTTTCTTCTTCTGCTCACTCTTCCATCCTCTTCTTCATCATTTTTCCGTCTTCCTCCTCCTTCTTCTTTTCTTTTCTGTTCTTTGTAACCCTCTTCTTTCCTGCCATTTCTGCCTTCCTTTCTCTTATACATGGCTGCATCTCGCCCTCTCTCTCTTTTTCCGGATCTTAATGATCCATCAAGCTCCTCTGGGCCAAGGGCCCCTGCTCTTACTCAGCCTAATCTTCCCACACTAACAGTTGAGCAAGTGATGGCTACTCAAA
>JAPPVO010006222.1:0-11945 GCA_030407325.1 Camellia japonica | reverse complement strand
GTTATCATAGTACAGCCTCATGGAATCAGTCTGATGAATCTCCAAGTCTGTAACAACCCTCGTACTGATTACCGATAAACCACTGAAATACGTACTGATTACTGCTAAACTGAACTGATAATGACTGATAATCGAATTAACTGAAGTACTGAATGGACTGATTGAAATCGAAACTGAAATTGAATAAGTTTATTTATTGAATTGCATGTTGCATCTGTTTGATTGCTTGATTGTCTGTTTGAATTCATATGTTTAAATTGCTAATTTAAGGCCTTATCGGCGGCCGAATTAGGAACCGTTTAGAGTTTTGAGATCAGTAGAATATTTGTGATTTAATGGTATATTTATTTAAAATGTGATTATGTATGATTAAATTAGATTAACTTAAGCCAATTAAAGAGTTTGCCGAAATTACACTTTTGCCATTGAGTGGGCTTTGTCTATTCTTACTACTTGAGCCTATTACACACTTAGTCAAAAACATTTACTCAGCCATTTCTTCCCCTTCCAACCGACCAAAGAAGAGAGTGAGAGAGAGAGGAATTGAGGGAGTGGTTCATCTTGTGGATTTTTGCTTGAATCTTGAAGAATTGAAGTGTTGATTGCCTAATAGAGCTTCTAGGCTTAAACTACAAGACTAAGGTAGATCATTCATCTTCCTAATTGTATCATTGAGCTAAATCTTGCATGGTTTTTGCATCATTGTAAGTTTAAGTCATGATTTAGTTCATAAATGTTGAATTGGAACTCCATGGATGCATGCATGCTTGAATTGGTGCATTTTGAAGTTGAATTCATGGTAGATTGTACATGCATGCTCATGTTTCTATTAAAGTCCATGTTTTCAGTTTGCTTTCCAACTATTGAGCTCATTAGAGCAAGATTTGAACCTTGATTTTGGTTTAAAGTTCATGCATTGCATGTTTTGAAATTTGTTCTTGAAATGGGTTTGAAAAATGACTTTGATTGACCAACTCTTGGCCCTTGCATGTGCAAATTAGCTTTTGGAACTTGTTATTCATTGTTTTGAGATGTATTTTCCAGAATTTGGGCCTAAGAGGTCGAGAATTGAGTTGGGAATGCTTGGTTTGAGCTTGGAAGGCAAATCTGGAAATTCCAGATTTGGCTTCTTCGCTCGAGCGAAGGATTCCTCGCTCGAGCGAGCACCTTTATTCAGGGCTCCGCTCGAGCGAGCATCGAGCGTGGTATCGCGCGTAAAAATCCAGCAACCAGTACTTTTACTGTTTCATCAGACCGCTCGAGCGAAGGATTGTTCGCTCGAGCGAAGCCTTTGATTTTGCAACCTCGCTCGAGCGAAGGAAGGCTCGCTCGAGCGAGACCCCTGTTTCAGCAACTTATGAAAATGCCTTCCAACTGTATTTTTGCATCCTCATCTCATTCTAGGAATTCTTAGGCCTAGTTTAAGGCATCTTAATAAGGATTTAGACATAGAACCACACCGAGGAAAATTTAGGAATTTAATTATCATACTTCCCGACCGTGAAACTTAGTGTGTGTTCTATTTGTTAACTGTTTAGGGTTGGCTCTCGGGGACGCACTCTAGCTGCTATTAGCCCAATCTCTGTGAGTAACAATTGTGTAAAGATATGTTCAAAATGATTATCTTTCGACTACTGAACTGAACTGTTTACTGAATTGAAATTGATTACTGAATGAATGTATGTCCTTTATTTCTGAACTATACTGTGGCATCCTTAGCACCTACTATTTACTGTTATTGTTACAGAGATCTCTGTCGGTTTCCCTGTGGAACCATACTGTCTACTGAATGACTGGCCATCATTACTGTTCGGTCTTTAAGACCTACTGTTTACTGCTATGCTCATGGATGTACCACATATGATTATGACTGATTGACTGAAATGCTGAAAGACTGAAATACTGTTTAATGAACTGTTTTCATTATTGTAAGGACATTCATTCATAACCTCTTTACACTTTATGTTATTCACTGGGCTTTAGCTCACTGTTTATATATATATGTAGGTTCTCAGCAGCCAGACCAGAGCTAGGAGCGTGGGTTGGTCCCCAGTTTTGTCAAGCCAGCCTATGTGCCTCACTGCGAGGTTCCGAGTTGCCATGCTATGGCTTGGGGTGTTTTTGTGTCCCCATCGGTCTCCTTACTGTTTTGTACCACTGTATAGACCGTCTACTGTTTTACTGTACTGTTATCGAGGGATTAAGTCCCCGTACCGAATGTTTGTGTGTGATTGTATAGACTGTACTGTTCTGAACCGTATGAATGCATGGAAAATGTTTTTGGCATACAGATTTACACAGCTCAATGGACACTAGTTACTTATTGTATTGGCTTCCGCCAGGCCCTGTACTCTGTTTAACTGTATTACTGTTCAGCAGGCCTTTGGTAATCTCGGATTACTGGCCAGTTACGGTGCTAAACCCATAGGGCCGGGTTTGGGTCGTGACAAAGTCTCTCAACAATAATCTAATCCACAACAACTCGCATACACCTTGAGCCATAACCTTGAATTCTGCCTCGACACTGGATCTAGTAACCACATTTTGTTTCTTACTACGCCAAGTGACCAGGTTACCTTCAACAAATGTGCGATACCCAAAAGTTGATCGTCTATCAGTGATTGATCCAGCCCAATCTGCATTAATAAAAGCCTCCATACTAAGATGACCATGTTTTGATAAATAAAGACCCTTTCCAAGAGAAGATTTCAGGTATCTCAAAATCCTCATAACTACCTCTAAGTGAGTAGTTTTAGGAGCATGCATAAACTGGCTAATCATACGTACTACGATAACAATGTCTGGGCGCGAATGGGATAAGTATATAAGCTTCCCTACTAATCTCTGGTATCTCCCATTGTCCACTAGCTCTCCCCCTTGATCCTCACTTAGCTTCTGACCCGATTCTAGAGGTATGTCACATGATCTACTTCCAAGCATCCCAGTCTCCTTTAGCAAGTCAAGTACATACTTCCTCTGGCATATGAAAATACCATCCTTGAACCTAGCTACTTCAATACCCAGTAAGTACTTCAAAGTGCCCAAGTCCTTAATTTCAAACTCCTTGGCAAGGTACTCTTCAACCGAGGAATTTCTTCAACGTCATCATCTGTCAGAACAATATCATCAACATAAATAATTAAGGTTGTAGTCCTACCAAGTGATGAGTGTTTGACAAATAAGGTATGATCAGCCTAACTCTGCTTGAACCCATATTTCAACATAGCTTCAGCAAACCTTTCAAATCAAATCCTAGGAGATTGCTTTAGTCTATAAAGTGACTTCTGGAGCCTGTACACTTTACCCTTGAACCTAGCATCTTCGAACACAGGGGAAATATCCATATAGACTTCTTCTAAATCTCTATGAAGGAAGGCATTCTTCACATCAAACTGATGAAGTGGCCAATCCAAATTTGCTGCAAGGGATAGCAGTATTCTCACAGAGTTCATCTTAGCAACTGATGCAAGTGTATCTTGATAATCTACCCCATAAGTCTGAGTGAAGCCCTTAGCAACCAGTCTTGCTTAGTACCGTTCTATGGAACTGTCTGCTTTGTGTTTTATAGTGTACACCCACTTACAACCAACTGGATTTTTGCTGCTAAGTAACTCCACTATCTCCCAAGTGCCATTCCTGCTAAGAGCTCTCATTTCTTCCATCATGGCATGTTTCCACTCATGAATAGAGAGAGCATCCTAGAAATTGTTAGGCAAACTTACAAACAAAATCTTAGAAAGAAAGACTTTATATGAGGGAGACAGATTAGAATATGAGACATGATTAGAAATAGGATGCTAAGTACATGACGTAACCCCCCTCCTATTAGCAATAGAAATATCAAGATCTGAAAACTCAAGATTAGAAACATTAGGATCAGAATTACCTGGACTCTCAGGAGAGAGGAATTACTCTGGACACTCATCCAGAGAAGAAGTTGGCATTAGAGGATTAAAAATAGTCTTTGCATCCAAGTGACATTCTGTCTATCTTTGTCCCTGGCATAAACTTTTCCTTCTTCCTTTTCCATAACAATTGTTGGCTCAACATCCTCTATTTGTTCAACCACTGGTGGTAGTGGAACAGGAATCTCTTCACACCAAGGCTTCCCTTGAAGGGATGACTGTGACACTGGGGAGATCTGAAAGTAAGACTGAGACTCAAAGAAAGTGACATCCATGGAGACAAACCATTTGCAAGATGGAGGATGATAACACTTATAACCCTTTTGGGTGGCAGAGTAACCCAGGAAAACACACTTAAAAAACCTAGGATCCAATTTACCATGCGTGGGTGAATGATTATGGACAAAATAAACAAATCCAAAGGACTTAGGGGGGAATAGAGAACCCAAAAGAGATGGATCCGAACAAAACCTGAATAGGTATTTGTTTTTGAAGGACTTGAGTAGAAAGACAATTAATCAAATAAACTACAGTGAGAACCGTTTCCCTCCAATATGAGCGAGGGACATGCATTTCAAAAGATAGACAACGGGCCACATCAATGAGATGGCGATTTTTTCATTCTGCAATACCATTTTATTAAGGGGTATTAGTGCATGAAGTTTGGTGAATAATACCATGAATAGCAAAATAACTAGCAAGACCAGAGTTAATATATTCCCTCACATTATCAGAATACAAAAAATTTTACAACCGCCCCAAACTGAGTGCAAATCATTCTATGAAAGTTTTGAAACACAAAAAACACCTCACTCTTGTCTTTCATCAAATGTAACTAAGTGGCCCTAGAACAGTCATCTATGAAAGTAACAAACCAAGAACCAAGGTAGAGTTATCTCGGTCTAGTCTGCGGCTCAGCATAGCCACACTTACTTCGGTCCTATTAGAGTCTGACCATGGTAAAACCATCTCACTTGGTTTAAGTAGTGAGGGGGGTGTTGAAGGATAAGCATTATCTTTCAAAATGTGAATCCTAGGAGGACTCTACGTGGAGGAGTAAGAGTCCTATTAGAATTATGTCATACGGAACCTACAAAAGCTTACAACATCACCTATGGAGAGGTAACACAACTTTGATTTCTGAATACACAGAGCTTTTGTCTACTTGTCTATTTTTGCTGACTTAGGCATCGAAGAGGTTTCCGGCACACACCCGCCGACTAACTCACGTTTGTGTTTTCAGGGAGTAAAGCAACGACGTACGGAGGAGCGCAGACTTGATCAACAGGATTATACGAGAAGGTTTATTTCTTTCCCGTACACATATATATACATACACAATATGTATATATACACACATTGTATATATTGTAAAATGAAATCAAAGAATCATTTGGATTGATCAAAATCATGTAATCATCCAATGTAAACATGAAATAAACTTAACATAAAGAATTCAATTTTTTTGGATCAAAGCCTCATATATATCATGGATGGACTAACGCAGTGAAATCCCATATTTTTAAGGTATTTAATATTTTAGTGAGAGGTATTCGTGGTTATTATATGGTGGCAAGATTTTTAGATGAGAATCTAATTTATTTCTTTATATTTATTTTATCTCTTTTATATCTATCTCATTGTTATTCATCTCTTTTTAAAAATAAATTTACTCCACTTTCCCCCACATTTCACATCCTCTTTAGGTGGAAAAGAAAAAATATATATATAAGAATTGCTTTGGTGCCCCTCGGGATGGGTTCAGTGGATAGGGCTTGACACGAAAATACTTTCAACCGTGTTAGAGTCCCCATTACATTTTGGTGTGATGCCCTTGCATTCTCTTGATCCAGAAGTCTTGCCTGGGACTGGGGTCTGGCTAAGCCCGTGCCACCCCTTTTTTCTGTGTACCAAAAATTAATTTTTTTTGTTGTTGTTTTTAAAAAGAAAAATGCTTGGGAGCACTAATTAGTGCTCCCACTAATTAGGTGGCAGTGGGTCCCGCCAGTAATGATGTGATGTTTTGGTCTTGGAGTTGTATTTTTTTTTTTTTTTTTTTATTTTTTTAATGCATTAGTGCTATTAGTGGTGGTGTTTTTAGTGGGATGAATCATTGTTGTTTTAAAAATGCTTTGGTGAAGAAGGCTTGTACTTTGATTCCTATTTTGCCCTCCAGTTAGGTTAGTTGCACAAATTGAATTACACGCCTGCCACTGGCTCATGCCCCTTACTGCCAACAGACCATATAATTAAAAAAAATAAAAATAAATTAAGAGTTGAAATTTTATAGAATTATTTTCTTACGAAATGTTATATTGTGCACCACTTTAGTGGTGCATATTACATAAAATTTACCACAAAAATAAAAAGTAATGTTGTTACAAAGTTTCGCAATATTAACCACATAATATATAATCTCATTATAAATTGGTATAACAAAAAATGTCATAACAAAATCAAAAATTTTTGCAATATCAATCACCAAATTTAAAATATTTTGTTACGTTGATTTATTGCAAAGTTACATATTTTGTGATTGCTATTATAAATTTTCGTGGTGAATTACACATTTATTTGATCGTAAAATTACACCATAACAATTCTCCATTTTCTTTTTTCTTTTTTTTTTTTTTGTTTTTTGATCAGCAAAAGAAACTTTATTGATGAAGAAAGCAAGATACATGTGAAAACTAACATCAACAAAGAAGGGAAGTGCAAAGAGCATCATAACTAACTTTATCAATCCTAACTAGGTTGGCACCGAGAAAAAAACGCAATTATTTGCTAGCACTTAACCCAAGATTGGTGAGGAACCAATCACAAGAACCAAGAAGAGAATAAGGGAAAACACAAAGTAATTTTAGAATGATTATTATACAGCAATGCTAGGTATCATGAAAATTTTTTCATGAAAATAATCATGAAAACTTTGTGACCTTTGGATTACACTTAGAATAAAGCACCACACACTAATCAAGGTAATCCAAAGATCATAAATTTTTCATGATCATTTTCATGACAAAATTTTCATGATCCCTACCTTTTCCCATTATTATATTCTTAACTTTTGACACCTTGACCTTTTGTAAAATTAAATATTAGTTGAGGACAAAGAAACTGCTGATATCATTAAAACTTTAGAGGATCTGTTCTATCTCTTTCCACGAACTTTGGTCGGTGTTATCTACTTTTGTTCTTTTTGCAATCGCAGTTGGTTTCTTTGGCTGGTGTTAGTGGATTTGTTAAGGTTGATATAGAGTATCTTCCATAGGCTCTGTTCTGTAAGGTTTTTTGTGTTTTGGGGAACCAGTGGGGTCTTCCTTTGTCTGTTGTGGTTTGAGTTAAGGATCAGTGTCAGTTTCTTTTGTAGGGAAGGGGGTTCGTGTTTGCCTCAAGAGGTAAGCCAGCTTTTGGATCTTTCTGAAGTACAGTCTTCTTTTCTGGGTAGTATGTTGGGCTATATAAGGGAAGGACTTGGACGGATAGTAGTGGTATGGATCAGGGAAGCGAATATTCGGAGGAACGTCGAGGTCTACCCCATCTACGTTTTTTAAATCGCTTGCAGTATACACAACAGCGCAGGGGAGTTCGCTTGACGATGTCGACGCCAACCATATATGTTCCAAAAGGTGTTTGGTGGGGGGGTATCTATTGGATTGTCAGTTTGTGACTTATCTGATGCAACACTTTATTGATGAGCATTGGAGAGCTTTGAGTGGGGTTGAAGTGGCTGGGCATCATGGAAACTTTTATATTTTCCGGTTTGCGAGTGAAGCTGACATGCATAGGGTGGTGGCCCAAGGACCATACGCGGTGGCCCAAGGACCATACGCGGTGGCTGGTGCTTTGCTCATTATTGAATACTGGCGACCAAATTTGGTGCTTGAGCATCTGAAAATTTCGCAGTATGTAACTTCAACCTGTAAATTGCTGCAAATTTCAACGAGTGTTTAAGTAATAATCTCAACTTTTACTTGAACCTATAAATTAATGTCGGCTTAACTTCAACTTGTAAATTGCTACAAATTTCAACAAGTGTTTGAACATCTTCTTCGGCTTGACCACCTTGTGGATTGCTATATGTCGGTCAGCACTGGCATCAGCTTCACCCCGACTTGTAAATTGCTACAAATTTCAACAAGCGAGGAGAGTAGTAACCTCGGCTTAACTTCAACTTGTAAATTGCTACAAATTTCAACAAGCGAAGCCAAGCTTTGTATTCGGTCAAACCAACTTGTAAATTGCTACAAATTTCAACAAGTGGTAGACTTTGTATTCGGCCAGACCAACTTGTAAATTGCTACAAATTTCAACAAGTGGTAGGCTTTGTAATTCGGCCAGACCAACTTGTAAATTGCTACAAATTTCAACAAGTGGTAGGCTTTGTTCCTTTGCATCTGGTAGGCTTTGTAATTCGGCCAGACCAACTTGTAAATTGCTACAAATTTCAACAAGTGGTAGGCTTTGTTCCTTTGCATCTCCTTTGCATCTTCTCTGCCCCCAATGTGAACCTGAGTTCCACTTGGGTTCTCATTTTTCATGCCTTCCAGCATCTTTATCAATCATATTCGTTTATTGATGACATCGGCCAAGAATAAGGATCATCTTAATGATAGAAAAATTTCAAGTTACAAGTGTTCCAGGGTCTTGGCAATGCTTTGCCTTCATTGTCTCCAAGCCGATAAGCTCCATTACCTAACACCGAGGTAATTCTGTAAGGCCCTTCCCAGTTTGGGCCAAGCTTGCCCTCCCTGGGATCTTTCTTGTTCCCGACCACTTTTCTCAAGACTAGGTCGCCGACTTGAAAATCTCTTGGGTTGACTTTCTTGTTGTAGGCTCTGGCAAGCTGTTGCTGGTACACTGCAAGCTGAATTGCAGCCTTCTCTCTTCGTTCTTCCAAAAGATCCAGATCTCGGGCTAAGAGTATGTCATTAGTCCCATTTTCAACTCCCTGGGTTCGGATTCCTGGGATGCCGACTTCCAGTGGAATGACTGCTTCCGTGCCATATGCCATGGCAAAGGGTGATTCCCCTGTGGATCTTCTCGGCGTAGTCCGATATGCCCAAAGCACGTTGGGTAATTCGTCTACCCACTTCCCTTTTGCTGCCTGCAACCTCTTCTTTATCCCGTCCAAAATTACTTTGTTGGATGCTTCTGCTTGTCCATTACTTTGGGGGAAACTCGGTGTTGAGAAGTAATTCTTGATCTTGAATTTCGCACAGAAGTTCTTGATGAGTTTGCTGTCGAACTGTGTTCCGTTGTCGGCAACAATGGCTCTGGGAATGCCAAATCTGGTGATGATGTTCTTCCATATAAAATTCTTGACGTCCACATCTCGGATTTTAGCAAGAGGTTCTGCCTCTATCCACTTTGTGAAGTAATCTGTTGCTACCAACAGGTATTTCCTCTGCCCAGTTGCTTGGGGAAGTTGTCCGACCAGATCCATGCCCCATTGGGCAAACGGCCAAGCGCTGGATACTAGATTCAGGTCGGCAGCTGGCTGATGAATCAAAGGTGCAAACCGTTGGCATGGTTCGCACTTCTTCACATATGCTTCTGCATCTTTTTGCATGTATGGCCACCAATACCCCTGGGTAATGGCCCTATGGGCTAACGATCTGCCCCCAGTGTGGCTTCCACAAATCCCTTCATGAATTTCATATAAAAAATCTTCAACTTGTAAAGGGTGTACGCACCTTAAAAGGGGTCCAGTGAAGGACCTTCTGTAGAGATGTCCGTCTGCAGTCAGGCTAAACCTTGCCGACTTCAATCTGACTTTGTGTGCCTCCTTGCGATCTTCTGGCAGTTTTCCTTCTTTCAGGAATGCAACAATTGCATCCATCCAGCTGGGCCCCATGTCCACACACATTGCCTCCTGCTTTGCGTGCCGTGGTTCTATGCTCGGGCCCGACATGTAATCGATCATAATCGTTCTCGTCTTCCCAGTCTGCATTGAACTTGCCAGGTTGGCCAATGCGTCGGCGTGGCTGTTATCATCTCGGCTACCTTGAAGAAGTCGGCAGTTCTGAAATAACTCGGCTAATCTGATAACCTCTTTTGCATATGCCGACATCCTCTCGTCCCTGGCTGCAAATTCTCCTGTTGATTGGTTAACAATTAACTGTGAATCACAAAAAACTATTACCTCATCTGCTTCTGCTGCTGCTGCAAGTTTTAGTCCTGCAATCAATGCTTCGTATTCAGCTTCATTGTTTGAGGCCTTGAACCCTAAACGGATGGATTGTTCAATTATTTCTCCATCTGGGGATATCAGCAGTACTCCTGCCCCTGCTCCTCGTCGGTTTGAACTTCCATCGACGTAGAGTCTGAACGAATCGCCGATGTAGATGCTGCAAGGTCGGGGCTTTTCTTTCTTTTGCTCTTTTGTTGTCGGCTGGGATTCTTCTTGCTTGCTAGGACTTCGTTCATCTCGGCTCAACAGAGACCGAC
The DNA here is from genome assembly GCA_030407325.1 of Camellia japonica. Taxonomy (NCBI): domain Eukaryota; kingdom Viridiplantae; phylum Streptophyta; class Magnoliopsida; order Ericales; family Theaceae; genus Camellia; species Camellia japonica. The sequence goes on along the minus strand of JAPPVO010006222.1, from coordinate 1,590 downwards.
GTTCGTTGAACTCCGGCGTGAATTCTGCCACAAAGTCGGCCAAAACTTGGCCCTTAATTGCTGTTCTGGCCTGAATTCCAGATCATACTGGCCCAAGGCCACTGCCCACCTTGCAATTCTTCCCTGTTAAGTCTCCTTGTTGTAACAGGGATTTCAATGGTGCTCTGTTAGTATCACAATCTTGTGTGCTTGGAAGTAGTGGTTCAGCTTTTTTGAGGCCATAACTAAGGCCAGCATTAACTTCTCCAGTGGTAGGTACCTGCTTGTTCAGCGCCTGGCTAAGGTTTTACTTACATAATAAGACAGCCTCTGTTCCCCCTGCTCTTCTCGGATTAGTACTGCGCTTCACAGCGTGCTCGGACACAGCCAATACAAAAAATAACTCCTCTTCGGGATCCGGCGTTGAGAGGATTGGAGCCTTGGTCAGATACTTCTTTAGATCGCCAAAGCGCCTCACACATTCTCGGTCCACAGGAAGTCTGCAGTCTTTTTTACCAGGTTGAAGAAGGGTTTACACGTGTCTGAACTTCGGCTTATGAACCTGTTTAAGGCTGCGGCCCTGCCAGTGGCATTTGAACCTGTGTTTTGCCGAGGTTGGGCTCTGTAGATCCAGGATGCGCTTACTATGATCTGGGCTGGCCTTTCTATTTCCCCTTCTTGTTACTAAGTACCCTAGAAACTTACCAGATCCAACCCAAACGCGCACTTTGATGCGTTGGAGTCGGAGCCGATATGTTTTGAGTATGTTAAATATCCTCCGCTAGGTCGCAAGATGATTTCTGGCTCTTTGACTTTACGACCATGTCGTCGATGTAGACTTCCACTGTTTGGCCTATTTGGCTTAAACATTTGGTTACCACCTTTTGGTAGTGCTCCTGCGTTCTTTAGTCCAAAGGCATCACCCTGTGACAATACAAACCCTTTGGGGTGATGAATGATGTCTTCTCCTCGTCTGGGGGGTACATGGCTATCTGGTGGTACCCCCTGTAAGCGTCTAGGAAGCTCATCCTTCCATGTCCAGATGTAGCATCCACCAGCTGGTCAATTTTTGGTAGGGGGAAGCTGTCTTTGGGACAGGCTTTATTTAGGCTTGTGAAATCTACGCAAACCCTCCATTTGCCGTTTTTCTTCTTTACCACCACAGTATTTGACAACCATGTTGGATAATCGACTTCTCTGATGGCCCTGGCTTCCAGAAGTTTGTCAACCTCTTCCTCCACTGCTTCGACGTGTATCAACGTCGGCCTCCTAGCTCGTACATCAGGTTTAGCCGACCTGTCGACGTTCAGTCTGTGGCATGTGACCTCGGGATCAATGCCAGGCATTTCATAAGGTGTCCAGGCAAACACTTCTATTTCGTCTCAAAAAGGCTTCCAGTTCTCGTTCCTCCTCTCGGCTAGGCCTGAGCCGAGAACAAAAAAAGCGCTCCTCATCGCCCTCCTGACGAGAATTTTCTTTAGTGATTCCTCACTTCTCTCTCGGCCGGCTCCTTGCCGACATCGTCCAGGACTTCCACGTCCTCGTCTTCAATCTCTGCCTTGGCTGGTTCTCGATATTGCAGGTAGTCTTCATTGCTGCCATGGAGCAATT
>JAPPVO010006221.1:0-38050 GCA_030407325.1 Camellia japonica | reverse complement strand
AATTTAAAACTTTGTCCATAGAGCTGTGCTTACATGGCACATCATAACAAACCATACATATGCACATTAATAACTTACATCAAAACATGTACTACACAAAGCTCTGTACATACAAGATCATATAGGTCTAAGTCAGCTGAAAAAAACTATATACAACATATTCAAAGACTTCGCCCATGTGACAAAATAAAACAGAATGACAAAAAGGCGAAGACGGGTCTCGTACGTGAGACGCAAGGGCTGACTCTTCAAAGCCTTTGTTGTTCCTTACAGACTTCACTGGGGCTGGGTTTGGACTTCTCTTGGCTCACCTACAAACACATGAATGAGCGTGAGCGATAGCCCAGTGAATAATATCAAATAAAGAAGTTATACGAACGATATGTAGAACAACATACTTCAAACGGCCTTGGGCCCAATTCATATTTCTATTTAACATATACACACAATTTAAATCAAGTGGCTGTAGTTTCAAACATACTGGCCCTTGGCCCATTTATCTTTCATTTGTCAAACTGGCCTTTGGCCCATTCAGACTTTCATGTCAAACTGGCCTTTGGCCCATTCATTCATGTCAGACTGGCCTCTGGCCCATTCAGTTATTCATATCAAACATTTGTCCACAATTCAAACTAGCAACTTATAAGGCTTATAAGGAAATAAGCAATTGGACAAATGACAGGCTTCAAAATATCGATATTACTCACAGTGATCGGCTTATGGATTTGCCCTGGAGCTTGACCCTACACATCATATAGCACATATGGGTCACAAACGATTCAATCTGTTCTTTAATTCACATATTCCTCTTTAGGCTTCATTCTTATCTCTTTAACTCATTTTCAATGCTCAATGCATGCCTAAGAGTGCTCACAAGGGAAAGAAGACGGAAAACGAAACACAAAACGTATAAACAAAATTTCAGAAAACAGGGTCTCCGCTCGAGCATGGGATTCCGCGCTCGAGCGAACCCATTAGGTCTGCAAAAGTGCTGGTTGTATCATTTTTACGCTCGAGCGTGAACTCGGACGCTCGAGCGGAGGTTCATCCTACATAGCTCCCCGCTCGAACGAACACCATGCCTGCAAGAAAATACTGGGAGCTCGAAATCCCCGCTCGAGCGGCGGTTTCCCCGCTAGAGCGGACATCAAAAATTTTGGGTTTTCCAGAATGGTTCTTGAGCTCGAATTCAACACTCTAACCAACATTTCTTGCATGCCATGGCTCAAATTTCACATATACATATACTAACATGATACCAACACCAAAATACAACACAATGAAGCTCCATTTCTTGAATTACTTACATGCATGCCTCAAATTAACCCAAACTCATCACCCACACATCAAATTCAAACATGCAAAGCTCATACCTCCATGATCTACTCTTGCATGTGAGAAATATTCATTCATATCAGCTTAATTGGTGAAGAGATGATCAAATACATGGATTTCAACAAGATTCAACATAGATTATACACATTGCGTTCAAATATGGAAATTCATAGTAATTTCCTACATGCATGCATCTATTGACTTTAAATTCAACAAATACAACTCAATTTCCTTATAATCAAACTAATTCATGTTCTTGACCATTAATCAAACTTGAATTCACAATTTACAACATTAAACTCATGAATTCTCTTACCTAGAGGCTCAATCTTCCAAACTATAGCAATTTCTTGAGTTTAATTTTCAAATTCCCCAAACCTTGAGCCAAGATTACACAATTCTCTCCCTCTCTCTCTCTATAGTCGGCCCTCACTCTCTTCTTTGAGTTCAAATCAGCCAAATGAAGCTATAAGGAGAGAATTGAGGATGTAGTGCCTTAATTCAACAAACCCCACTAATTTCAATTTAATAATAGTAAATAATTTGACAGTTATTCATCAATTAAATCAACTTAATTTGATCCGAATCAATTTCCAATTAAATTTCACCGTAGGCTCTAAAAATTACGCTAATCACAATGGCGTAATCAATTTTGGTTTTGGTGGCCGATAAGGCCTTTAATTTAATTTCCAAAACAGATAATCAAACAGATATTCTTACGGTGGACAGATAGAAATTCAAAACCACATATTTTCACATAATGGCACACAAAATCATATTAAACACATAATCATACTCATATTAAGGACCAATTACCACATTACGGAACAGGGATATCACAGTCTTCCCCCCTTTAGGAAGTTTGGTCCTCCAAACTTAATTTACCTTCATCGGGAAACAAATGTGGATAGCGTAGTCGCATTTCCTCATCTTTTTCCCATGTAGCATCCGTCCCATAATGTTCTTTCCATTCCACTTTCACCATTGGGATGGACTTGCTTCTCAATTGTTTCACTTGCCGATCAACAATTCGTTTCGGCCATTTGGCGTATTCCATATTTTCATCAATAGCTACTCAGTGATAATCAATCACATGAAACGGGTCTCGGAGGTAACCCCTCAACATCGACACATGAAACACGTTATGGATTTGTTCGAATCCCGGTGGCAAAGCAACTCTATAGGCAACTGGGCCAAGCCTTTCCAGAATCTGGAATGGTCCAATGTAATGGGGCGACAACTTGCCCTTCTTTCCAAACCTGACTTGGCCTTTCATTGGGGACACACGGATAAACACGTGGTCACCAACCTCATACTCAAGAGGTCTTCTCCGAATGTTTGCATAGTTCTTTTTTCGGTCCTGAGCTGTTTTGAGCCTTTGCCGAATAGTTTTGATTTTCTCAGAAGTATCTTGCACAATTTCAGGCCCAAGTAAAGCTCTATCCCCGACCTCTGTCCAACAATTTGGTGATCTACACCTTCTACCATACAAAGCCTCGTATGGTGCCATACCGATGCTGGAGTGAAAGCTGTTATTATAAGCAAATTCCGCAAGTGGCAAATAGTCTTCCCAACTCCCTTGAAATCCAAAGCACACATCCGAAGCATATCTTCCAAAGTCTGTATTGTTCGTTCTGATTGCCCATCTGTCTGTGGGTGGAATGCAGTACTGAACCTTAGTTCCGTTCCCATAGCTTCTTGCAAACTCTTCCACAATCTAGATACAAATTTCGGATCTCTATTCGACACAATAGATACCGGAACTCCGTGTAAACGGACGATTTCATCAACATAAATAGTAACCAATCTATAAGCATTAAATGTAGTTTTGACAAGCAGAAAATGTGCAGATTTAGTCAGTCTATCAACTACAACCCAAATAGAATCCATACCTCGAGAAGTCCGAGGTAGGCCAACAACAAAATCCATAGTCACATGCTCCCACTTCCATTCAGGAATAGGGAGAGGTTGCAATAGACCGCCTGGTTTCTGATGTTCAGCTTTAACTTGTTGACACTAAAGGCATTTGGACACATATTCTGCAATCTCTTTCTTCATCTTAGGCCACCAATAGGTTTGTTTCAAATCCCGATACATTTTATTATTACCCGGATGCATAGCAAATACGAATCTGTGGGCTTCATCTAAAACCCTCTTCTTTAGTTCCGGAATATCTGGGACACACATTCTGTTCCGAAATCTCAACACTTTATTCTCAATGCCAAACTCTGCTTTTGGACTTGTCTCAAATTCATCAATCACTTTCTTGAGAAATTCATTCTCTTTCTGTTTCTGCTTGATTTCATCAATGATTACCGGCTCGGCTGTAATAACAGCTATCAATCCGCCATGTTCACACATTACCATTTCAATTTCAGACTTCTCAAAATCTTGCAAGATCTCTTTCTGTTCAGTAAGCAAACAAGCCATACTCCCCGTTGATTTTCTACTCAAGGCATCAGCAACTGTGTTAACTTTCCCGGGGTGATACTGAATCTCTAAATCATAATCCTTTATCAGTTCCAGCCATCTCCTCTGTCGCATATTCAACTCCTTCTGCGTGAAGAAGTATTTCAGACTTTTGTGATCTGTGTAGACTTCACACTTTGCTCCATACAGATAATGCCGCCAGATTTTCAAAGCAAAAACAACTGCGGCCAATTCTAGGTCATGTGTTGGATAGTTCTTCTGGTGTGGCCTCAACTGTCAAGAGGCGTAAGCAATAACCTTTCTGTTCTGCATTAACACACAACCCAAACCTTTATAAGACGCATCACTGAAAATTACAAAATTCTCCGTACCTGAAGGTAATGTCAAAATTAGTGCAGTGGTCAATCTTGTTTTCAGTTCATGAAAGCCAGCTTCTCTTTCGTCGTTCCATTCAAACGGTTACCCTTTTCGTGTCAATTGGGTAAGAGGCACAGCTAATTTCGAAAAGTCCTTCACAAACCTCCTGTAATACCCAGCTAAGCCCATGAAACTACGGACTTCTGTCACATTGGTCGGTGTAGGCCAACTCACAATCGCCTCTATTTTCTGCGGGTCCACTGAAATTCCTTCCTTGTTGATTACATGCCCTAAGAAAACAACTTCATCCAACCAAAACTCACATTTCTTTAGTTTAACAAATAATTTCCTTATGTTCTGGTGGTTTAAACACAACCCGTTTTGTCACACAATCAATGGTGGCACAATATTTGGTCAACTAATCTATGCCCAAAATTACATCAAAATGTCTAAAATTCAAGGGTAACAAGTCTACATATAGGATAGCATCTTCAACACGCATATCACAAAACCGGTATATGGAGTCACACAATACAGATTTCCCAGATGGAGCAGACACACATAACAGATATGGCAGTAATTCTAAATGTCTGTTCAGTCTAGATACAAATGCACATGTCACAAAAGAGTGTGTGGATCCGGAGTCAATTAACACAAAAGTATCCTGACTACATATAGAAATGGTACCTGAAACAACTGCATTGGCATTCCGTGTATCGCCCGGAACAAGCGCAAAAACTCTCCCTTGTCTCACGGTATCTCCAGCGGGAGTAGGTCTCATAGTATTTCCTGGTTTTGGGATCGATATAGTGGAACTAGCAGCTATTCTCCCACTGTTCTGATTACAATCTCGGGCCATGTGCCCTTGTTTACCACGCTTGAAACAGGCCCCTGACACACGGTAACAAACCCCACGGTGCCTTTTGCTACAAATATTGCACATGGGAGATGCATCTCGGGAAGAATTCGAAGTATTTGAACAGCCCGTGTTTTGCTTTTTCGAAAATTTCTTCTTTGAGAAAAAGCCTTGTCTTTTGTTGGCTTTCCAGTCAGTTGTTGGCTTAGCCTGTCTGGCTATGTTAGCCTCTGATATGATGGCCCTGTCTAGCACCCCAATGTAGGTCTCCAGCTTCAAGACATTCACTCTTTCTAAAATGTCACTTCGAAGCCCACCTTCAAAATGTCTCGCCTTCTTATAGTTAGTGTCAATCACGTGTGGTGCAAACCTGGCCAATTCAGTGAATTTGGCCTCATACTCGGCTACAGTCATGCTGTATTGCCTAAGTTCTATGAACTCTGCTACTTTCCTGTCCCGTACACACTGCGGGAAGTACCTGTCATAGAAGATTTTCAAAAATTTCACCCAATCAACATCTCTGTGATTCTCACGCATCAACATCCACCATCTTCTTGCTTCGTCTTCCAGCATAAAAGTGGCTAGAAGTACTTTCTGTGTTTTCGAGCAAGGGAACACTTCAAACAGTTTCTCAATGCCGAGAACCCATGCTTCGGCTTTCAACGGGTCTAATCCACCATGGAACTGTAGTGGTTTCATTTTCTTGAATTCTTTGGTGAGAGCTATTATCCGATCATCATTCTGATTATCTGGCACGGGTGGTGCCGGAGGTGGAGGTGGCGGGTGTGGTTGCTGCCACTCTTGTTGCTGTCTCAAAGTTTCTGCCATTTCCTGTATTAGTCTTTCCATTCTGTCTATTCTGGCAGTAGAGGACTCCTCTATCTCATCACCTTTTGTTCTCACCATCTGATTAAACTTGCATTATACTTTACACAAAAGATTCACAAGTATGCACATAACAAGGAGCATACATATTCAAATAATTTGCAATGCAAGCACTTCACAAACTTATAGCACATAATCGTTCAAATCAAAACATATAAGTGTATTCTAGATGCTTCCAAATTCATACTTATCACATGAATGCATCATAGATCTTCTCTAGACGCTTATTGCCCTTTTGGACAAGTGTGTGAGTTATTAACTCGTGCTCTGATACCACTCTGTCATGACCCGAACCCGCCCCCAAGGGTTAAGGACATAACCGGCCAGTAATCATGAGATTACATACGGCCTCAAACCAAGCCAAACGTATTTTAACAGAGTTAATGGAGGCCAAACGGAAGCAATTTAAAACTTTGTCCATAGAGCTATGCTTACATGGCACGTCATAACAAACCATAAATATGCACATTAATAACTCACATCAAAACATGTACTACACAAAGCTCTGTACATACAAAATCATATAGGTCTAAGTTAGCCGAACAAAACTATATACAACATATTCAAAGACTTCGCCCATGTGACAAAATAAAACAGAATGACAAAAAGGCGAAGACGGGCCTCGTACGTGAGATGCAAGGGCTGACTCTTCAAAACCTTTGTTGTTCCTTACAGACTTCACTGGGGTTGGGTTTGGACTTCTCTTGGCTCACCTACAAACACATGAATGAGCGTGAGCGATAGCCCAGTGAATAATATCAAATAAAGAAGTTACACGAACGATATGTAGAACAACATACTTCAAACGGCCTTGGGCCCAATTCATATTTCTATTTAACATATACGCGTACAATTTAAATCAAGTGGCTGTAGTTTCAAACATACTGGCCCTTGGCCTATTTATCTTTCATTTGTCAAACTGGCCTTTGGCATATTCAGACTTTCATGTCAAACTAACCTTTGGCCCATTCATTCATGTCAGACGGGCCTCTGGCCCATTCATTTATGTCAGACTGGCCTCTGGCCCATTCATTCATGTCAGACCGGCCTCTGGCCCATTCATTCATTCATATCAAACATTTGTCCACAATTCAAACTAGCAACTTATAAGGCTTATAAGGAAATAAGCAATTGGACAAATGACAGGCTTCAAAATATCGATATTACTCACAGTGATCGGCTTGTGGATTTGCCCTAGAGCTTGACCCTATATATCATATAGCACATATGGGTCACAAACGATTCAATCCGTTCTTTAATTCACATATTCCTCTTTAGGCTTCATTCTTATCTCTTTAACTCATTTTCAATGCTCAATGCATGCCTAAGAGTGCTCACAAGTAAAAAAGGACGAAAAACGAAACACAGAACGTATAAACAAAATTTCAGAAAACAGAGACCCCGCTCGAGCGTAGGATTCCGCGCTCGAGCGGACCCATTAGGTCTGCAAAAGTGCTGGTTGTATCATTTTTACGCTCGAGCGTGAACTCGGACGCTCGAGCAGAAGTTCATCCGACATAGCTCCCCGCTCGAGCGTGAACTTCCCCGCTCGAGCGAACACCATGCCTGCAAGAAAATACTGGGAGCTCGAAATCCCCGCTCGAGAAGCGGTCCCCCGCTCGAGCGGACATCAAAAATTCTGGGTTTTCCAGAATGGTTCTTGAGCTCGAATTCAACACTCTAACCAACATTTCTTGCATGCCATGGCTCAAATTTCACATATACATATACTAACATGATACCAACACCAAAATACAACACAATGAAGCTCAATTTCTTGAATTACTTACATTCATGCCTCAATTAACCCAAACTCATCACCCACACATCAAATTCAAACATGCAAAGCTCATACCTCCATGATCTACTCTTGCATGTGAGAAATATTCATTCATATCAGCTTAATTGGTGAAGAGATGATCAAATACATGGATTTCAACAAGATTCAACATAGATTATACATATTGCGTTCAAATATAGAAATTCATAGTAATTTCCTACATGTATGCATCTATTGACTTTAAATTCAACAAATACAACTCAATTTCCTTATAATCAAACTAATTCATGTTCTTGACCATTAATCAAACTTGAATTCACAATTTACAACATTAAACTCATGAATTCTCTTACCTAGAGGCTCAATCTTCCAAACTATAGCGATTTCTTGAGTTTAATCTTCAAATTCCCCAAACCTTGAGCCAAGATTACACAATTCTCTCCCTCTCTCTCTCTATAGCCGGCCCTCTCTCTCTTCTTTGAGTTCAAATCAGCCAAATGAAGCTATAAGGAGAGAATTGAGGGTGTAGTGCCTTAATTCAACAAACCCCACTAATTCCAATTTAATAATAGTAAATAATTTGGCACTTATTCATCAATTAAATCAACTTAATTTTATCCGAATCAATTTCCAATTAAATTTCACCGTAGGCTCTAAAAATTACGCTAATCACAATGGCGTAATCAATTTTGGTTTCGGTGGCCGATAGGGCCTTCAATTTAATTTCCAAAGCAGATATTCAAACAGATATTCCTACGGTGGACAGATAGAGATTCAAAACCACATATTTTCACATAGTGGCACACAAAATCATATTAAACACATAATCATACTCATATTAAGGACCAATTACCACATTACGGAACAGGGATATCACAGATTGGTTATGTTTTAGTTAAATACAACTATAGTTAAATAGCGGTTACATTCATTTTGTATAAATATGGATATACATTGTAATCAACGTCTTCAAGAAATAAGAGATTCAGTTTTTCTTTTAATATAAACAAGTTAATAGTCACAGAGAGTGAGAGGTTACACTCCCTACCTATCATTGAAAGACTTGAAAAATTGTTTGTAACAGACGAAACAAAGTGGGCATGAAAAATCATTTCAATTTAAAAAATTAAAAAATTAAAAACAAAAACCTTAATGTAAGAATATGGTATAATTTTATAAATATTTAATATTTGAAGTCCTTGTTTGAAAATATTATATTTGTAGTTTTTTCTTACCGTACTAGAATAATTGGTGAGGAGATGTGTTTGCATAGCATTAAAAAAAAAAAAAAATGGTCCAACGGTAGAAGAGCTTCATGACCTTCCACATGAAAAACTTAGTACTGCTCTATTAAAATATGGTTTGTGGTAATTAGGATGGTAAATGAATTGGATTGAATTTTAGTATGTTTGGACTTATTTATTAAGATTTTAATGAGTTTGAACTCAAAAAAAAATTAACGAATGAGCTCGAGTCAAGTTGGCTTAGACTTGACTCGAGTTCAAGCCTGTTCACGAGTCTTAACGAGTCAAAAAAATTATAAATTCATACTTGAGTATGAGACTAAAGTTACAATTGAATTTTGTATTATACAATTATATATACAATATATATAAATATACTAAAAACATTAAGGTTGCGTTTGGTAAAGTTTTAGAATTATGATTTGAGAATAGAGTTGTATTTTGAGTTTGTGAGTTTTGGAATTATGATTTGAGTGTGGAAAATTTATTTGGTTATGAATTTTGAAAAGAGTTTGAATTGAGTGATGTGATAAATAATATTGAAAAGTGGGTGTGGAATTAATTTTCTAAAGTTGTAACCAAACAACACACTCAAACTAAGAGGTAGAATTAAACTTCAAAAGCTCTATCAAACAAAGCCTAATATTTTACCAAAATAATAATATATAATAGCACTATTATATAAATGTATTATCTATAGTGTGGGGACATAATTTTTGGTATTGTCCACATGGCCGAGGTTCGTAGCCGAGGTGCCACGTGGATGGACCGTATTGCTGAGGTGCCATATAGGTGGACCGAAGTGCCGAGATATGATGCTATAATACCGAAGTCTAAGATATTCGGATAGAGAACAAGAGTCCTAAATGGTTTATGGCTCTTTATTTGGATAGAGATGAGACTTTTAAAGGAGTTCATTCTAATCTAAATAGGAGGAGGCTAAGACAAATGTTATCCTTGTAAAGGATAAAGTCCTATGAAGTGAGACTTGTAGGGGACGCGGGCATTGCTGGCTATAAAAGTAAGGCACCCCGTGGGTTTAAAGTATGTTTTTCATTGTAAGTGATAATGTCATCATGGGGAGACCTTGATTGCATGTGATGAAGGTTGTCCCCTTAACATTAGACTAGCTGTTACAATTCTTGACGGAGTTTGGCATAGAGGAAGTCAAAAGGGACCAAGTGCAAATGAAAAATTGCTCCATGGTAGGAATGAATTACATCTACAGCATCCGAGAAGCACAAACTACGGAAGTGGAAAATGAAGACCAAGAGGTCTTGGAAGATGTCGACAAGGAGTTTACTGACAAAAGTCAGGAGCCTTTGAAGAAAATCCTTGTAAACAAAGGTGATGAGGAACGATTCTTTCCCCTCGGCTCTGGGCTAGTTGAGGAGGGGGAAAGAAAATTGGAGGCCTTTCTTAGAGAAAACATGGAGGTGTTCCCATACAAGATGTTAAAGATCAGTCCCGAGGTTACCTGCCACAAGCTTAATGTGGACATATCGGTAAAGCCTATAATTCAAAGAGCTAGAAGACCCACCATGGTTCGTTATTTTGTTTGTGTTGGGTGTTGATGCTCAGGTGTTGTTTCAATGTTTGTATATTGTTGGTTTATTGTTGGTGTTGTTAAGTACGAGTGGAGCTTGTTGTTTGACGTAGTCTTGTAGACCCCAGGGAGTTATGTGGATTGGAGAGGCATTTTTGTCCCTTTTCTAGTGTTGTGTCATTCGGGTGTCTTTGGGGCACCGAGGTGTTGGACTAAGATTCAGGAATTTATCTCAAGTGTAGATTCGTGCTTTAAGACGGTGAGTGTGATACCCGTATGTGAGTATTTGTTTTGAACCTCGGCGTATCCTTAATTTTGGGGACAAAATTTCCTATACGGTGGAGATTGTAATGGCTTGGGTTAGAAAACCCGACCCATTTTGTTTTTGGTTGGGACACGTGGATATCCCAGTTGACTTTGACCTTATCTGGATGGTTTAGGACTTCGGACTGCTTGGGCTTGGCTTTTAAACAATAACCCAGGTTTGTTGTCTTGGGTTGGTCGCGCCAGCGACCATGGAGTTCATGCCCACAATGCGTTAGAGTGGAGGTGGCGCCTGTGATGGGTTGCAATTGGCCGCGACCAAATAAGGCATTTAGGTCTGTGTATGGGGAAAGAATTGTGTGGCCTGTAAGGAGCCACGAGGTAGGTTGCGGTTTGACTAATCAGTGGATCTGGGCTTCAGATAATAAGAGATGTCGTTCTTGGATTTAAGCTTGCAAATGGTATAGCAATATTGGACGTCGGCATGGGTTAACCTGGCATTGTGTCTGCTACACAACTCAGCTATTCCGTTGATGATCCTAAAAGTGTTAATGGCTAGTTATATTGGGGTAAGCTTGTAGTAGTGTAAAACTCTCAGAATAAAGGGTTCAGGGGGAACCTAACTCCATCCTCTAGAATGGATACTACTAGGAAGGGCATGTAGTCTTTTCCTGGGGTGGTTATGTCGGTATCACCAGCCAACCTAATGGACGTCGGCTAGGATGTCGAATTCTTGGTAGAAGTATTCAATCTTGGTTGGGGTATCCACTATCTACCTATGCATACCCATGATCTCGGCTAGGTGTTTAGGTGTTGTTTACCTAGGGTTGTTCTGGTATTTTGGGTATTGTCAAGCTAGGGTTTCCAATATGATCCTATGGAGGTTCTGGGAATAGGTAGATTCAGTTTTCCTAATGCTCAAGGCGAATCCCAAGTTTCTAAATCTAGAAAGTGCAAGAATGTGGAGCAATGATCTGAGAATAATGAAGAAATGCAGAAAACAGACTTAGAGCATAAAGAATTTATGGAAATCAAAATGCAAAATGTCAAGAACATAAACAAGGAATGAAAGTTGCGGATGTGAACAGGCATAGACAATTTGAGCAAAATCAAGTGCAAAACGTGTAAGAATCTAAGTGTAGTATGTATGATTTGAGAAAAATCAGAAATACAAGCAGAAACGAGAGATGATATACCAAAAACATGCTTACAAATTAAAGAACATAAAGAACTTTAAAGAATCGAAACAAAATCACAGGATTAAAGGACTTACAAGTTGAAATCGGCGGAACAGACGTCGGATTCTGAGTCATCAGAGTGAAACGAAGCTGTTGATCAGAATAGAATGATTGTTCGAGTGCCAGAGATGGTTGGACGGAGTAATTGTAGAGAGGTTGGACTGGGTAGTAATGGCGGTTTAGAAGAAATTATATATATATATATATATAGAGAGAAAGAGAGAGAGTCTAGAAGGGTATAGAGAGAGGGATTTTTAAATAAAGAGACGGAGAGAGAGGGAGGAAAATTTTGATGGAATTCAAAAGTACGGCAAAACAATGATTCAAATGTCTAGGGAGACATGCAAAGGTTGACGTCAAGCGACGTGGGTCAAAGTTGAAGTGACGTATCTGAAGCATGATGAGTATGCATCAGTAGAGCAACGACATATGGACAAAACGGTTGAGTTTGTTATGACTTGACAACTTTTGGAATCTTGGATTCTTGGAATTCTTGAACTAGCATGTGGTAACCTCAGCTAGTGGTGCGATCTCGAATGAAATGATTAATTTGAATGAGGCAGAACATCTTGGTTCTTGATGAATGGACAATTAAGTCCCTATTTCTTGACGCCGACGAGTCATAATCTCGGTCAGAGGAGCGTCCACTAGCATGCTGTTTAGCCGACATGTTGGGAGGTCGGGTGATGTAGGTTCTGTCACCTCAAATTACCAAGGTAATAGAACCTAGGAGGCAACTGTGAGGACATAATTTTTAATACTGTCCACGGGTCGAGGTTCGTAGCCGAGGTGCCACATAGATGGACCGTATTGTTGAGGTGCTATGTAGGTGGACCGAAGTGCCATGATATAATGCTATAATACCACAGTTCGAGATATTCAGACAGAGAACAAGAGTCTTAGATAGTTTATAGCTCTCTATTTGTATAAAGATGAGACTCTTAAAGGAGTTCATTCTAATCTGAATAGGAGGAGTCCAAGATAAGTGTTATACTTGTAAAGGATAGAGTCCTATGAAGTGAGATTTCTAAAGGACATAGGCATTGTTGACTATAAAAGTAAGGCACCCCCGTAAGTCTAAAGTATGCTTTTCATTATGAGTGATTTGCTTGTGTCGATATTCTTGTAAGATAAGTGAATGACTTGATCATCAGAGTGCCCCTAAGTGGACGAGCTACCGTGGCATTTGTTGTCTTCCTGTGTGCAAGTGTTGGGCTCTTCTATTATTCTATGTGCTTTACGATTAAGTTCCTTAGATCTTTGCTTGGAGATCTAGTTTGGTTGTAAGGCCGGGAATTAACACCCATATATAGTTAGCTATTATCTACATTTATGTTTTTTAAATATATAAATGACATAATTATCTTATTTTTTTCATATTTTTACATTATTTAATATATAAATAATTAACGTTAAATGAGCCGGCTAACGAGCTGAACTTACGAGCCGAGTTTTAGTATGTTTGGACTTATTTATTAAATTTTAACGAGCTTGAGCTCGAGCTCGAGCTCGAGCTCGAAAATAAATATATATATATTAACAAACCGAATTCGAACGAGCTCTTAGCGAGCTAAGCTCGAGTCAGTTCAAGAACAGCTTTGTTCATTGCAACCCTAGTGCTAATAGCCCACATTTTTTCTACCCTATTTCTTTGAATTTTTACTTATAAAATTTAAATATTGATAAAAATTTTAAGAACCTTTCGTATAATATCAAAACTATCCTCCTTCAAAACATCACACACCCATAGGGGTGTAATTTTGGCCCGTGGCCTGCAGGCGGCCCGAAAACCCGCCCACGGCCCGAGGTGGGCCCAGCCCATTTAGGCCCGAGCCCAAGCCCAGTCCGAGGCCTTGGGCCAGGGCCTGAGCCATCGTTTTGAAGCCCGGCCCATTGGCACTCTCAAGGCCCGCCCAAAAGCCCTACTCGCCGGTCCACTCGATGTCCAGTGTTATTTTTAATGGAAAATAATAAAATTTTGGTGAAAAAAATAAAAAATAAAAAAATAATTGTTTAGGCCCGCCCAAAACCCAAGCCCAGGGGCCCGGTCCACTGGCCCGCCCAAAGCCCGAATATCCCTGGGCTTGGGCTTGGGCCTGGGCCTAATTTTCTGGCTCGTGGGCTGGCCCCGCCCAATTTTTTGGTGGGAGCCCACAGGGCCCGACATGGGCCTGGCCCAAGCCCGAATAGACCGAGTTGGGCCAAAATTACACCCCTACACACCCCCGTAACCGCGCACCTCATAACAATTTGGACACCCACTAAAACATGACTGAATAGATTCGCACCCCCCTTCACTTTCCCAAACCCACAATAGCGTTGCTCTCTCTTTCTCCCAGTCCATCACCGACCCATTACAGACCAAGCACTGACAAATTGGGCAACGATCTCCAATCTAAACAATAACCAAACAAAGAGATAAAACAACCAAAGCATAGAAATACATAGCCACAAACACAGCAGGAAACATGTTGAAAAATCACGACAGCAACCATGTTAAAAAAACCACCCAACCAACCTCCATGAACACCACCCAAACATATTATGACTATCGCCATCATGCTCCATTACCCACTTTTCGCAATCTCGTTTCACCACTTTCGGTTGATTACTGAATATCTGAACCAATCACAAAAATGAACGATGAAGATAGATTAACGAGAATGATTTTATCAGGAAGAAGATGGATTATGGAGGATGTAGGTGCTCAAAAACACAATGAGAATGAATAAGAATGATAGACCATGAGCATTGGGTGATCAATTTGGTTTGATTGGGCTGGGTGTTCAATTCTGAGTGTTGTTTGCGTGAGGGTAGGTGTTCCATTTCAATTTGTGTTCATTATAGTAATTTTAATTGAGATTATAATTGTCATTAAAAAAATATTAATAGGTGAGGATCTTTAGAAAAAATGTAGGGGTTATTAGCGCCTCTCTAAAATATATATGATAATTTTGATTTCAAATTTTCTGAAGTTAATTTTTTAAGTGTGATTTTAAAGTGCTTTTTTAAATAGTTGGCAGTTATTTATTTTTTTTTAAATAGTGACTATCAGTACTATTGTACCCACAGCTTAAGCCTATTGTCCTTTCAATTTTTATAGAATTTTATACAAAAATTATTCTAAAAATCACTTTTGAAAAAATCAATTTTAGAAGATTCGAATTTAATAATTCTAAAATTATTATTGTCTCATATTAGGATTACAAACGAACCGAATCAAGCCGAACTTTGCTTTGCTGAGCTTGAGCTTGACTCGCTCGTTTATCGAGCTAGATTGTCTAACTCGAGTTCGACTTGATAACTAATCGAGCTTGAGTTCAGCTCAGCTCGAAACTCGATAATGAATTTTTTATTATTGTTTATATTATTTAATAAAAATATTATTTATATTATTTTAAAATATAACTAAAATAACCGTGCTATTATTTATTCATATTTTATATTATTTAATATATAAATAATATATTTATTTTATAATTTAAATAAAGATAAACGTGTTGAATTTGACGAGACGAACTTATTCAAGTTCGAACTCTGCTCATTTACTAAATGAGCCTAAAAAAAATCTAATTCAAGCTTGTTCATTTACTTAACTAGTCGAGCCAAATCGAATCTTTGACGAACCGAACTGAGCTTGCGAATAGTTCTGATCGGTTGCAGCGCTTCTCATATATAGCTTAAGCCTACAGTACTTTCTCCTGATACTTTGCCATGGTGGTAAAGTTTAGCAACAAAAACAAAATCAGCAAGAGGAGACTTTTTCAACATCCTAACTTAAATGGAAGCTACCCCATTGTTTTTATGCTCTTGTTATATGCCTTGTCAAAAAATGAGGTTAGGTGGTGGAATAGAATAGGTAATTTAAAAGCATTTATTTGTTTGGTTATTTATAAAAATGGAATAAATAAAGTTATTTTATTTCCCAATAAATTTGTGTCTCTTTTGAAAGATTCCAAATCCAAACATAACATTAAAATTCTAATTTCTTTGAACAAGTAAAAAATTATGCTTAAAATCCTTAGAAAGCTTGATGATTCTCTCTCTCTAAGCATACAACCAAATCATTCTTTAGAGATGTCTTCCATGAGAATTGTTTGACGACCATATTGGAGTTATTTGGTGAAGCATATGAAATATATATATATATATATATTGAAAATTTGTATTGGAGTAGTTGGTATATCTTCTAGTTACAATAATTTTACTTTTAAGGAATTATCAATTGGACTAAATTGACACAATATAAAAAAAAATTAAAAACGAAATTGGAACAATTGAAATTACAAGAACCAAATTGAAACAAAAGTTAAATTAGAAAGACCAAGGTATTATTTTGCAAAAAAATAATTACAAATTTGAAAACACATATCATTATTATTTCTGTCAAATAATTTTTTTTTAAAAATTTGTTATAATACTATCATACAGTAATCCATTGTAAAAATATGATGATCTTGTCTCATTGTCTCATATAAAACTTAAGAAAATTGGGCCCAACTTAATTGAGCTTGGGTTTGAGCTGGACGCTGTAATTGGGCTGTCCAGAGGAATGGAGCCCAAGTTATTCTCACCAAAAACATGCTGTTGGCACTGGACTGTGATGACGGGGTATTCTATTTTCACCTAAAAAAATTATTAAGTACGTTTAATTAGTACATTTTATTAATTATTTATGATTATAATTTACTCTCAATATATCTTATATTTTTTCTCAAATTACCCTTTAAGGTATACCTAAATAATAAACAAATCAAAAATCCTAAATTACACTATTTTGAAAAACCTTTTCAAAAATCCTTAAAACTATTCCTTTTGTTCATATACACGGAACGACGACACCGATGAAGAATGCTAGTGATGCGTCAGAATCACTTATGTTGTGTTTGGTTGGATGATTTGGGAGGGATTTAAAAAATGAAAGGGAAAAAGTGTATGAAATTAGGTGAAATATAGGTATATTTTATTTATATTTTACCAGAAATTTTTGTATGCGGATAAGATGTATGCCATGTGGTACCTTCTACTATTGTGATTGGCTTTGACAATAGAGTCCACCACATTTATGTTGAGTGTTTGGGGAATAATAATGGACATATACATTTGTAATTAGTGAAAGGTAGTACCACGTGCTACCCTATTGGCATATAAAAATTTCTCACATTTCACTTACCTTTTTCTTCTTTCTTTCTAAATCTCTTTTCAAACTCCCCAACTAAACGCAGTGTTAATTAATGATGTTAGAGGGGAATTCCTTAACTATTATCAAAGGTGTTAATTCTATGGAGGAGGATCTATCTGTCATTGGAAATTTGATCATGGGTGTTTGCGGCATGGGCCGCACTTTTCAGATGTTTACCGGCTCTCATGTATGCAGGGACGACAATTTTGCTGCTCATTCCTTGGCTCGGCTAGCTTTTTCATTTTGAAGGTTTACATGCACTACAAGAAATGTCACTTTTGGCTACCAAAACATTAGTCGCCAAAAGTCCAATATTTGGTCGCTGAAACAATTTAGCGACTAAAATATTTTGTCGCCAAGCTCGTCGCCTTTACCCTGTCGGCGATAGTATTGGCGACTAAACTTTGTTTGGTCGCCGAAAGTGACTACATTTAGCTACTAAATTTAGTTTAGTCGGCAAATATTATGTTTCCGCCACTAAAACCTTTAGTCGCCGAATGAGACTTTTTGGCTACCAAGTTGGTTTGGTCGGGGAAAGTTCACTTTTAGCTACTAAATAATTGGTCGCCGAAAGTAATCATTTGGCTACAAAACATTATTTAGTCGGCCAAAGGTGTTTTCGGCTACTAAAGTTTAGTCACTAAAAGTGCTACCATAAAATGAGAATGACTATTACAGACCAAACATTTTGGTCACCAATAGAATACATATTTTTAGCGACTAAGTAATTTTGGTCGTTGTTACTTTTGCCCACTAAAAGTTTCGTAGCCAAATGCCTCTTAACATCACTTTTTGCCACCAAATGTTTTAGTGGCCAAATGATGCCATTTTTTTTCCGTGACTAAAAAATTTAGTGGCCAATAGTTTCTTTCGAATCATTCTCAATTGTTTTAGCTACTAATTATTTGGTCGCTAAAACTTTTTGGGTTATGTTTTTGCTACTAAATTCTTAGTCACCAAAACATTTGATTACATATTTAGCTACCAAAATATTTGGTGGCTAAATACTTTAACGTGGTTTTTTTTTTTTTTTTCTAAAAAAATTTTTCTAAACAACCTTCATACATTATTAATATAACTTGTACCCTGTATGAACAATATAATCCATCAACACTAAATATGTTATCAAACATTCAACCACGTGCACACATTTTAGTTCCAACCATCCAAATAATTAATATTGAACGTCCAATTATATATATTACAAATTCCATAAGAACCAAGTCTAATCCAATGTCAATAATTTAATTCCATACATAATACAGGAATAACCAAATTAATTGTACACCTACAACTTCTGTACCACAACAAAAATTATATTTTATACTGCCCCAAAACTATTTTGCACCATGCCAACTTAGCTGATATTTAACACCAAAAAAGTATTTTGTACAAACCACTATCTATACGGATAGAGATATAAAAACAATGCCCTCCCGTACTTGTCAAAAAAAACATATCCACATTTGTATGTCCAAAAACATCTGCAAAAAAACAAAAACATCATTAGTTTGGTGCGTATAGAGGCACTTCTGGACGACATATATATATTGTAATAATTTCAAACATTAAAAAACAAGGACAGTAATAGCTATTAACTAATGAAAGACATCCAGACATGGACTCATCATGAGTTCTTGTTTTAGCTTTTTAATCTCTAAATCTAAGTAAAAAATAGTAATTAAATGTGAAAGTAAACTTAGTAGGTATTACCAAATTACAGAAATTATGTTTGTACTTACCATTTCATCCAAAAATTATTTGTTATAAAAATGTAAGAGGACCCATCATTACAGTTTGTCTGGTATCCATAAAACTCAATACTGGCCCTACAATAAAGAAACCTGAATTAAGCATATTGTAAATAAAGACGTTTGTGTTGGTTAGCATGAAGATGGTGTTTTCACTATGCTTATGCTTTTGTGACCTCCATGAAGCTTCCCGTTACGTTAAAACAGTGCTTTTGTGACCTCCATGGATGGAAATTGGTGTGTACTTTGCCTTCATAAAAGATTCCAATTTATTCGATATAATCATAGAAAGTTTGGAAACGCTTTCCTTAAAGAAGAAACTAAGTCAACAATGTAATGAAAGGATAATACTGTTCATTTCTATTTGAGTAATTAGTGGGTTTATAGAGGTTACGTATACTTCTATTTGTGAATGAGTAATGCATTGGGTTCTTTACAGGCTTATGGGGACAAGAGCTGAAAAAGATTATGCTTAACTATTCTTCCATAACACCATCTAATTTTGAATAATTATCTTCAATACTTAGCTTCTTTAGTCCTAAGTTCCCTGAACTGTTGCTGAGGAATTATCCTCCCATCAGCCAAATCTTGAGGCCATGCTATATGAACTGTCTACTATTCTCAACTATTGTTGCACATTTTGTAGTGGTGATAGTTAAACTCATCAAATACACAATTGCGCCTAAACCTTAGCTGAACTTTACAAATCCATTATTCGAATTTCCAACCGATTAGGTCAACAGGATATATCCTTCGTCACATTTAGTTCTTGCAAAATGGTGCCCCCCGAACCCCTTTTTTCGACTAAGTATATGACATTTTCAACCCTAACTCCCAACGTACGTGTCCTACTTACATACCGTCTGTCCCTACATGTCACATTTATCACCAGGAAGCTTTCCGTTACGAAAAAATAGTGGCTTAGGGGTTGTTTTGCACTTTCGCCCCTCGAACCCCTTTTTTCGACCAAGTTTATGACATTTTCAATCCTAACTCCCAACGTACGTGTCCCTAAAAACGTACTGTCTGTCCGTACATGTCACATTTATCACCGGGAAGCTTCCCGTTATGAAAAAACAGTGGTTCGGGGGCTGTTTTGCATTTTCGGCCCCCGAACCTCTTTTTTCGACTAAGTATATGACATTTTCAACCCTAACTCCCAACGTACGTGTCCTACTTACATACCGTCTGTCCCTACATGTCACATTTATCACCGGGAAGCTTCTCGTTACGAAAAAATAGTGGCTCGGGGGCTGTTTTGTATTTTCGCCCCCCGAACCCCTTTTTTCAACTAAGTTTATGACATTTTCGACTAAGTTTTTGCATTGCAGTCATACGGAACTTTGACCTTCATGTTTAGAGCTCTCTATACAAATTGGTAGCTACAATTATCATCCCGAAAACGTTACTATCTTTGCTTCTAATTATAGCTCCTAGAAGGAACCCCCTTTGATAGGCCGGTAGTCTGTAAAGCAAAATGTTGGACAAAATCTGCCATTACTTAGTTGTTACTTCGGTAGAGCAGCTATTATTAAAATATAGGCAACATCTTCACAATCAAAATAAACAAAATACAAATGAATATGCACATATTTAGCACCAAAAAAAAAAATACACAATTATTAAAATATAGGCAACATATTCACAATCAAAATGAAAAACACGACAAGAATAGCAAGTAAATAATTGTATATCATTGCATTCTAATGGGTATACATTCTTTAAACAAAAAGAACTAAGCTTGTTCCAGCTATTTGAATGTCATAATGTGCAAAGCAATTTTCTAGGAATTTACAATCACAGATACACCATGACAAAGAGTTTCACTCTACAATTTATTATAGAATTATAAGTTACATTCACATCTACTTATCACTGCATTGCCCACCCATTTTTTTGTAAAATAATCTCTATAATATTGTAGTCTATACACCAAAACTAATGAGTTGCCAAATTCAGTTGCCAGAAAATAAATATAATGCTTCAAAAGAAAACAAATTATAAAATTGTGACTTTCACACCAAAACAAATTATAAGATTATATATAAACAAATCCAGTGTTAGGCCTATCGGACACCAGAAATCAATACCACACAAGAACACAACAATATTTACGTGGTTCGGCAATTGCCTACGTCCACGGAGAGTAATGTATTATCCGGAGAAAAATGATTACAGAACACTTTCTCACATACACTCTCACTCTCTCAATTCTCTCTGTGTTTGCTCTCTTGCTCACAGATTGTTATTATTTTTCTCCTTTCAGCCTCTCCATATATATACACCTATAAATGGTAGTAGGTGAAGCCCAGCCAGCTTGCATTCTTCATTTCGGTGGTGATCCGTCCACCTTTGCGGCACCTTTGCGGCACCTTTGCGGCTTGCAGCCGTCTTTCTTGACAAGCTTGGCAATACGTTCACATGAGGAGACGCTTCTTCCTCCTTATGAGCTGGATCCAACAATTCTCCCCCTCCACGCCCATAAGGATAACTGACTTCTCACTTGAAGTCCATCCCGGTCAGAATCTTGCAAACTTCCAGTTTGTCTCTGGTGACACTTTTGGTCATCATGTCAGAAGGATTCTTGTCTGTGTGAATCTTCACTAGCTTCATCAACTGCTTTTCCATCACTTCTCGTATCCAATGATACCGGACATCAATGTGTTTTGTACGTGAATGGTACATGGAATTCTTACTCAAGTCAATTGCACTTTGACTATCACAATGTACCTTGTAATCTGCTTGCTGTAGTCCCAATTCTTGGAGAAACCGCTTTAACCACAACATTTCCTTTCCAGCATCGGCGGCAGCAATGTACTCTGCCTCTGTCGTAGATAAAGCAACACACTTTTGTAGTTTGGACTGCCATGAAACAGCTCCCCCTGCAAAGGTGAATAGAAATCCTGATGTAGACTTTCTACCATCAAGATCACCTGCCATATCGGCATCTGTAAAACCCTCCAAAATTGGTTCAGCTCCCCCGAAACATAAACACATCCCTGAAGTTCCCTTCAAGTACCGAAGAATCCATTTGACCGCCTCCCAATGCTTCTTTCCTGGATTGGCGAGGAATCTGCTTACAACGCCAACTGCGTGAGCTATATCTGGCCGGGTGCACACCATTGCATACATCAAACTTCCTACTGCGGAAGAATAAGGGATTGCCTCCATTTCTTTCCTTTCAGAGCTGGTTGTGGGACACAAACGCTTTGACACATCGAAATGATTGGCCAGTGGTGTGCTGACTGGCTTGGCATCTTTCATGTTGAACCTTTCAATTACCCGTTCAACATATTTCTCCTGTGACAGCCATATCTTCTTGGCTTTCCTGTCACGAACAATCTTCATGCCCAAAATTTGTTGTGCTGGGCCTAAATTCTTCATATCAAAATACTGTGACAAGTCCTTTTTCAACTTGTTGATCATAGTAGTATCCTGTCCCATGATCAGCATATCATCGACATACAACAGTAGGATAATGAAGTTTCCATCCGAAAACCTGCGGAAATATACACATTGGTCTGCCACCGTTCTTGTGTACTCGTGATCCACCATAAATGAATCAAACTTCTTGTACCATTGTCTCGGCGCCTGTTTCAGGCCGTAGAGACTCTTCTTCAGTTTGCAGACGAGTTTCTGTTTTCCTTGAACTTCAAATCCTTCTGGTTGCTCCATGTAGATCTCTTCCTCCAACTCACCATGGAGAAAGGCAGTCTTGACATCCATTTGTTCTATTTCCAGATTCAAGCTAGCTGCTAATCCCGGAGCTACTCGAATAGAAGTCATCTTCACAACTGGGGAGAAGATCTCATCAAAATCAATTCCTTTCTTCTGCCCAAAACCTTTGACTACTAAACGAGCTTTATGCTGCAATAATTTACCATTTCCATCTTTCTTCAACTTATACACCCATTTGTTCTTCAAAGCTCTCATGTCTCTTGGAAGTGGAACAAGCTCATAAGTGTGGTTCTTCTGCAAAGAACTCATCTCCTCCTTCATGGCTTGTATCCAACAGTCTTTCTCTGTATGACTCTTGGCTTCTGAAAAACTCTCGGGCTCCCCCTCATCAGTAATCAGAATATACTGAGAAGCGGGATATTTGGTTGATGGTACGGCAGCTCTTCCAGATCTCCGCAACTGAGGCCCAGTTGCCTCTGTTTGAGGGGGTTGCTCCCCCTGCTCAATACCCTCCTCATCCGGGTCTTCATCTCTTTCCTCCTGATCCTCAATTTCTGGCATAGGATCCTGCAACTCTGGCACTTCTTGTTGCACATCATCACATCTAGCATTTTGTGGTGGCTGGGGAGATGGAAACAAGTCTGGAGTGATGACATCTCTAGACTTTGCAGATTTCTCAAAATCTGCTACTGTCTGGTCTTCTTGGAACACAACATCTCTGCTTCTGAATATCTTCTTATTCACTGGGTCCCACATCCTGTACCCAAACGCTGCATCTGAATAGCCCACAAATATGCATGGAGTGGACTTGTCATCAAGCTTCTGTCTGTTTTCCTTGGAGATGTGTGCAAAGGCCTTACACCCGAAGACTCTCAAGTGAGAATATGATACCTTTCTTCTGGACCAGACTTCCTGAGGTATCGCAAAATTCAACGGGACTGAAGGCGACCTGTTGATGAGGTAACAGGCTGTACTGGCGGCTTCAGCCCAAAATGACTTTGGCAACTTTGCCATTTTGAGCATACATCTGACTCTTTCTATAATAGTGCGGTTCATCCTCTCTGCCACACCATTGTGTTGTGGGGTGCCGGGAACTGTTGTCTCGTGCCGGATGCCTCTGTTGGCACAGTATGCTGCAAAAGCGTTGGAAGTGTACTCGCCTCCATTGTCTGTGCGAAGACACTTCAACTTCTTCCCGGTCTCTCTTTCCACCATTGCATGGAACTCCTGAAAGTGCTGAAATACCTCATCCTTTGTCTTCAGGAAATACACCCACAACTTCCTTGATGCATCATCAATGAAAGTCAGAAAATACTTGCGGCCGCCATATGACTCCACTTCGATTGGGCCACAAACATCTGAGTATACCATATTGAGCACTTCTGTTTTCCTTATGCTCGTTGAACTGAATGATACTCGATGTTGCTTGCCATAAAGGCAATGATCACAGGGCTTCAAGACACTCCCTTTGGGTAAGGGTATCCTGGATTGCTTTGCCAATAGGTGCAATCCCTTCTCACTCATGTGAGCCAGTCTTCTGTGCCATAAGTCCGGTGAATCTTTGTCTTCTGCTGCATTAAGACTTTCCAGACAGATCTTCGTTTGAGTCTTATACAGTGTGGAAGACATCTCTCCTCTGGCGATTGTCAAAGCTCCTCCTGTCAGCTTCCAACGGCCATTTCCGAATGTACTTGTATAGCCCTGTCGGTCCAGGGCGCTTCCGGAGATAAGATTGAGGCGCAAATCTGGAACATGCCTCACATCTTTGAGAACCAGTTTGTTCCCGACATTAGTTTGAATACTAATGTCTCCAATACCCACGATCTTCGAATAGCTAGAATTCCCCATTCGAACAGTGCCAAAATCTCCAGCGTTGTACGAGCTGAAGAGTTCTCTGTGGGAAGTGGCGTGATAGGATGCAGTTGTGTCTATCACCCATTCTGTGTAGCTGTGATCACCCACGTGAAGGCAATCTTCCTCTTCACCAACTGCAAGAAGTATTTCTTCAGTTGTTGTGGCTGTTGTGTTCTCATCTCCTTTTGACCTACTGCTTTGGCCTTTATCTTTCCGGCTTGGGCAGTTTCTCTTTATGTGACCCTCCTGGCCACAGTGATAGCAAGTGAAGCTGGAGTTACCTCGACCTTTGTTGTCTCTGGATTTACTCCTGTTGTTCCAGCTGCCTCTACTCTTGCTTCTTCCTCTACCTCTTCCTTTACCTCTGTCTCTGTCTCTCTCTGCCTCTATCTTCTGTGACAAGAGCATGGGACTGATTATGGGACTGGTTACCTCCCATGTCTTTCCTTCTTGTCTCTTCATTGTACAAGGCGTCGGTGACCATACTCATGGTCAGTTTCCCTTCTGGTGCAGAGGTGCTGAGAGAAACAACCAACGTCTCCCAGCTGTCCGGTAAAGAACTGAGCAGTAGTACCGCTTGCATTTCATCGTCCAATCGCATCTTGACGGTTGCAAGCTGATTTACCAGATTTTTGAATTCGCTGGTGTGCTCAGCAATAGACACACCATTCCTCAACTTCAGATTTACTAGCCTTCTCATCACCAAGGCTTTGTTTCGGGCGGTCTTTGACTGGTACATGTCGTTTAACATCGTCCAAAGAACATATGCATCTGTCTCTTCGGCGACATGATGGAACACACTGTGGTCTATCCATTGTCTAATACAAGCGATAGTCTTGCGGTTCATTTTTATCCAGTCATCATCTTTCATTCCTTCAGGTTTAACCCCCTTTATAAAATGGGATCATGCAAGTCTTTTAAAAATAGGATGTCTTCCATCCGTGACCTCCAAACTGCATAATTGGAAGGAGTTAACTTGAACATAGAATCTGAAGTGGATGTAGAAGCCTCCATCGTGTTCTGTCTTTTTACAGAAAATTTCAAATGCAAAATCTGACCGTACCGATGTGTCCGGAATACTCCAAATAGTTGAAAAACACTATTGGATCGTCAAAAACGGACTCAAAATGGCTCAGATCAGGCCAAAACAGTTTCCACGGTTCAGATCTGCGGAATTAGGTGCGCCTGCGAAGCACCGGATGATTCTCCCGGTCAACGGCTCGGTCAAACGGCGCGGTCAACGGCGCAGGCAGCGCGGTCAACGGCGTGGAGCTCGGCGCGGCGCGGCTGATCGGGCGGCGCGGCTCACGGTCAACGGCTTGGGTCAAGCGGCTCGGCTTCTGGCGCGGCTCGGCTTCTGGCGCGGCTCGGCTGAGCGGCTCGGCACGGCTCGCAAGTCAGCGGCGTGGGTCAACGGCTCGTCGGCTCCGGCTTGGCTCCGATGACGTCAGGCTGACGTCATCCAACACGCGCAGCACACTCGTCTTCTTCCTTGGGCGCGCGTGTGGCGCGTGGATGGCGCGTGGTGTGACGCGCCGGTTCCGGAACGGCGCGTGTAGGCGCGTGTGGCGAGTGAGATTCACGCGCAAACTTCAGATGGCGCGTGCGGGGCGCGTGGATGCTTTTCTGGCCTCTCTGCTTTTCTGTTCTGGACTCCCCTGGATGAGTCCTTCCTCCTGGTATGCTCAAAAGTTGATTTTGGGCAACCCGATTTCTGGACAGTTTCGAAGAACACTCTGTTTGTGTTCCGAAACGCACCCGAAATGGCTCTAATACCACTTGTTAGGCCTATCGGACACCAGAAATCAATACCACACAAGAACACAACAATATTTACGTGGTTCGGCAATTGCCTACGTCCACGGAGAGTAATGTATTATCCGGAGAAAAATGATTACAGAACACTTTCTCACATACACTCTCACTCTCTCAATTCTCTCTGTGTTTGCTCTCTTGCTCACAGATTGTTATTATTTTTCTCCTTTCATCTCCAGCCTCTCCATATATATACACCTATAAATGGTAGTAGTGAAGCCCAGCCAGCTTGCATCTTCATTTCGGTGGTGATCCGTCCACCTTTGCGGCACCTTTGCGGCTTGCAGCCGTCTTTCTTGACAAGCTTGGCAATACGTTCACATGAGGAGACGCTTCTTCCTCCTTATGAGCTGGATCCAACATCCAGATGACAGTGTTACTCAAATTTGTTGAAAAGAATGTGAGATTAATTAAATTTACAACAACAAATGCCCTGTAAATTCACACAGCCTGACAACAAACTCTTAAAATTTATCAAGTAATAGAAATAGAACTAATCGTGGCCAACGTTCAGGGAAATAGATTTTTTTTTTTTTAAATTCAATTTGAACATCACACTTAAATATATGAGGTATGAAACAGATCCAACAATCACAACATACCAAAATGTTAGCACCAATACTAGTTCCAACAGCAAATAGAGGAGCCTTGGCATATTCATGATGAAGATAATGAATAACTTCACTTTTATGAATCCAACAAGTTAAAGTTGAGTTTTTTCCCTTTAAAATAATCCCACAAGATGTATAAATAGGTCCCTTACAAATCCTAGTTTAATCCTTAAAGTGAACCTTCAATTCAAATTCAACAAAAAATAAGACAAACAATCCCAACCAATTTCATTACAATTTTTGATTCACAAATTGAATGTTGCATATTTATATTCTCAACCTCTCAACCTCATCTTAAGTCATTGAACAGGGTACTCTGAAAAATGGAAATATAATTGCAGTGAAGAAACTAGCAATATAATTCAGCAACATTCTACTAGATGATGATTTCCAACCCAAAATAGCGGATTTTGGATTGGCAAGGCTTCTACCTGAGGAACAAAGTCATCTTAGCACCAGATTTGCCGGGACCTTGTAAGCATGAAACCAACCATTTCTCAGCTTATTAATCCCTATGTTCAATGTTGAGTTTCAAAACTTTTAATGGTTTGCATATCTGATGTTCCGTATCTTTGAAAAGATACCTAAAAGAACAATGTTTAGGCTATTTTGTGAGTGACATAATGAATTGTATTAGAGGCTATTTTGATTCCTAATTGAAATTAAACCAGTGATATGTTTTCATGTAACAAATCTAGTACTTCTAGTAAAATATTTGAAACCATTGAATGATAACTAACTACTTTCTCATGCAACAGGGGTTATACAGCACCAGAATATGCCATCCATGGACAGTTGTCTGAGAAGGTTGATACGTATAGCTTCGGTATTGTTGTCCTTGAAATCATAAGTGGCCAAAAGTGTAATGAAATGAAGGTCGAATCTGCTGAATTGTTCAACAAAAATAGAACTTTTCATCTTAAAACACAAACAACTTAAAAGTACAGAACTTGTTCATCTTAAAAAAAATCCTATGCATCACAAAAATTCAGCAGATTACTATGCATCACAAACCAATTTTCAAACAGAGCATTAGTATCAATAGATTGCTCCAACAGATTACTATCAAGCAGATTCAAATTGCCAGCAAAAAATTGCTCAACCATCTGCATCAATCTTGCCAGAAGAAAATTGCTCCAGCAGATTACTATCGAGTACATTAGTATCAATAAAAACAATTAACAAAAATCCACGAAAGTACACAATTAAAATTGCTCCAGCAGATTTCCTATGTATCACAAATCAATTGTGAAACAGTTGGTGAGCAAACTAGAGATGCTTTGGGGTCCATATATACTTAAACAATTCATTTCTACATGTCACAGACCAAATGTCGAACAGTTGGTGAGCAAAATAAGTATAGATGTGAACAAAAAACAACTTGAAGAAATTTGGCCTGGCAAGATTGAACAATCCAATTCAAAATCAACAAAAACAACAAATTTGAGCAGATTTTTTTGAAAACAATTAAAAATATGTTTTTCTATTTAAAAATGTTGCCAAATAAAAATAAAAACAAAGACAAACTTTGCCATCAAAATCTTGCAAGGAACAAAGAAAATTACCTGCAATTTATGTTGAATTTTTGTTTGGAGAACAAACTGATGAGGAGAATAAAGAGAGAGAGAGAGAGAGAGAGAGAGAGAGAGAGCCATTGTATTGAAGAAGAAAAAATAGTTTTTTAATATCTAGACAGACTTCAACCCTCGCTAGATGCAACGAGGCTTCCGTACTGCTGCTATTCTGTATAACTGGGGCAATGCTCCAATGGTGGATTGACGGTGGTGCTCGTGTGCGATGGCGGTGATGCTCCCGTACCCGACGACGATGGAGACAAAGGCGAGAGAGAGAGCTGGAGGAGGGCAGAGGCGTGAGAGAGTGAGAAAGAGAGAGAGAGAGTCACAGAGTGAGAGACAGATCTGTATTTTTAAAACCTTATTTTCTTTGCCAACCAAAGTTTTGTAGTCGCCAATAATAAATAAAGACTTTTTTCCCTCCGAAATCTGAAGTCTAATTTTTAAATTTTTTAATTATAATGGCCGACTAAAATTTAGTCAGTAAAAGTAAATTAATATCGACTAAATTAATTTTAGTAGCTAAAGATCATACATTTAGGGACCAAAATTTTTTTAGTCGCCTATAGGGTAATTTTTTAGCGACTAAGTCATTTTTAGTCGCCTATTGAGTAACTTTTTGGCTACTAATTGTATTTTAGTCGCCTATTGGGCTATTTTTAGCGACTAACTGTTTTTTAGTCGCTGATTGGGTCATTGTTTAGCTACTAAAGTCATTTTTAGTCACCTATTGAGTAATTTTTTAGCTACTAATTGTATTTTAGTCGCCTATTGGGCTATTTTTAGCGACTAACTATTTTTTAGTCGCTGATTGGGTCATTTTTTAGCTACTAATTATGTTTTAGTCGCCAATAAGTAATATACGGCTACTGAAAAATCTTAGTAGCTAAAATATGGAACATTGCCGATCAATTCAAATTTTAGTCGCCAAAGGGCTGACTTTTGGCGACTACTCGTTTGGGAACAGGCTAATTTAGTTACTTTTTGGCTATTTGGCTAAAATATGAGCTAAAAAAAACTAGTATGTTTGGGATGACTTTTTGGCTTTTTACGAAAAGATGTGCAAAAAGTAGAAAGAAAAGAGAATCTTTGACTTTTTGGTATGGGTTGTTGGCTTTTTGGCTAATTTAGTAACTTTTTTGCTAAAAATGAGGGTTCCCAAACGAGGGTCGCCAAAAATGTAATTTCTTGTAGTGATGTATGGGTGAAAAAGGTTCCACCTCAGGTCTCCTATCATGTTGCTGCAGATTTAGCATCATAATATAATTCCTACGTTTTATTATCAAATAATAATAATGATGTTGATGAAAATTGTAAGTTTTGGTGGAGTGGATTGGAGTTTGAAGTGATGAATAGAAAATAATTGAAATTTGGAAAAGAAAATGAATAGAATTGTATATGAAGAATACATATAAGTGACTTGAATGTACCATTAGAAAAAATATTAAGAATTTTTTTAAGAATTTAATGTGTGTTGTCCTTATTAGTAAATTTATACTCCATCCGTCCCAAAATATTAGTCCCTTATTCCATTTTTCATTGTCCCAAAATATTAGTCCCTCTTCAAAAATTAAGTACAAAAATAATATAAATTTCCTATTTTGCCCTTCTTTTAAATTAATAAATAATATAAAAAGTACAATTATGACATTGATATTCCCAAAAAATGTACTATCAAAAGAATAATTTTGGAAAATTAACTTTTTTCAAATATAATAATTGTACTACCAAAAAAAGTTAGATTCTCCAAAAGGGACCATTATTTTGGGACGAAGGGAATATTAGATTATAATAGGAGTTAAAATTTTAAAACTTTAGATGAGTGTACTAAATTATTATTTGGATGCAAATAGAATCACCCCTATAATGACAAAGGTGGTCGTCTAATCATCACCTCAAATCATATTGATATTAACTTGTAGGTCTGAGCAACTTCAAGTGAGCCGTATTGATATTAACTCATAGGTCTGAGCAGTTTTAAGTGAGCCGTTTGGCTTGCACATAAGGTTGGACTAGAGTGGGGGCAAGAAGGAGCCTCCTACGATTTGAAAAACCTTATTTAGTATAGTAATATTAGTTAATGATTATCTCCAAATTGTATAGACTCCACCACTTTATGTTGTTTTTTTTTTACTTTTAAGTGATCACCCCTCTAAGGTTCTAAAAAATTTAAGGATGTGTTTGTTTGGACGGATTGGATAAAGGGGAATTGGAATTTACCGGACTGTTAGTCCTGTCATACATTATTCCTGGTCTATTTGATTGAATTGGATTTGTATCTCATGTTTATTTAATCATGGGATTAGATGTTAGAAATGACTATTTGGTTGGATAGGATATGAATCCTATGTTTGTTTGGGATATTATAGAGAATGATAAATGTTCAAATGACTATTTTACCCTTTTCAATTATTTACTAAGTAATAGCAATATTAAACATATCTTTAATATTTTAATTATTTTTAACTAGATTAAATAAAATTTTATTTATTTTTTTTTTACCAAATTAAATAATTTATTTTTTAAAAATTAAATAAATAAAATATCATAAAAATATATGTTATTTTTTTAATAAAAATTTTAAATAAATTTATTTTAAAAAATAATAATAATTAAATAAAACATCTATTAAAATTTAAATAATGAAATTAAATAAAATATTAAAAAAATTAAAATAAAATATCTATAAAAAATTGAATAAATAAAACATCAATACAAATTAAATAAAATTATTTTATTTTTAAATTGAACATTTAAATTTTATTGAATTTTACTAATCTCATATCCCCTCTTATCTCTCCATTTGTGTCCCAACCCCCCCCATAGTCTGATATAAAAATTTTGAACCAAACAATGGACTATTAATCTAAATGGACTAATAGTTCAATCTCACCCTTTAATCCCTCAAAACAAACATCACCCAAGTGGGTACTCCACTAAACCTATAGAACATGGGTGTCGAAATATGACATTAAAAGTTTTGGACAATTTAACATACACACACACAAAAATTCTCATACCCAATATCAACTATAAGTATTAACCTGCAATACGGGAAAATGGGAGAGGAAAATTCAACAAGTGACTTGATAAAATTTATTAAGAAATACATAGTTCAAGTTTTGAATTTGATCCTATCATAGATACCATAAATAACATAAAAGATCGTCAAGCATAACTCAAGATACCTTACTTAGTAAATAGATTATTTTACAATTGTTACCGTTTGTAACTAAACATGGATACAAGAACACATACTTGTTTATACTTGTTGGGTCTTTCTTAGGTATGCCTTGCATACCATATGCAAGGTACTTATACACTTTTCTGTTTTTGATTATACAAGTTTGTGTTACTAGTTTTTACAAATTTTTGTTAAAACTTATATATTGGTGACCTGCTAAGCAGGTCACCTTACAGGTAAAATTAACAAAATAATACATTATATTATATACATGTAAGTATTTTCAGAAAAATGTGTAAATTTTCATAAAAACATGTAAGCCTTTTCACAAAATATTTGGAATAACACAAAAGGCGTAAGTTTTTACAAAGAGAGTAAGTAATTTCACAAAAAGGCATAAGTCAACATAAAAAGCCATAAGTTTTCACCAAAGGCGTAAGTTTTCACAAAAAGAGTAAGTGATTTCACAAAAAGGCGTAACTCACAAAGTCATAAATTTTCACAAGAGGCGTAAGTTTTCACAAAGAGAGTAAGTAATTTCACAAAAAGACGTAAGTCAACACAAAAAGCCGTAAGTTTTTACAAAAGGCGTAAATTTTCACAAAGAGAACAAGTCAAAACAAAAAGGCGTAAGTTCTCACAAAAGGCATAAGTTTTCACAAATAGAATAAGTGATTTCACAAACAGGCATAACTCAACAGAAAAGGCATAAGTTTTCACAAAGAGAGTAAGAGATTTCACAAAAAGGCGTAAGTCAACATAAAAAGGTGTAAGTTTTCACAAAGAGAGTAAGTGATTTCACAAAAAGACGTAAATTTTCACAAAGAGAGTAAATGATTTCACAAAAAGACGTAAGTCAACACAACAAGGTGTAAGTATTCACAAATACAGTAAGTGATTTCATAAAAAGGCCTAAGTCAATACAAAAAGGCTGAAATTTTCACAAAAAGTGTAAGTTTTCACAAAAAGAGTAAGTGATTTCACAAAAAGGCATAAGTTTTCACAAAGAGAGTAAGTGATTTCATAAAAAAACGTAAGTCAAGCGTAAGTTTTCACAAAGAGAGTAAGTAATTTCACAAAAAGACGTAAGTCAACACAAAAGACATAAGTTTTACAAAAGGTATAAGTTTTCACAAGAGAAGTAAGTGATTTCACAAAAGGCGTAAGTCAACACAACAAGCCGTGAGTTTTCACAAAAGGCGTAAATTTTCATAAAGAGAGTAAGTGATTTCACAAAAAGGCATAAGTCAACAGAAAAAGCGGAAGTATTCACAAAAGGCGTATGTTTTCACAAAAAGAGTAAGTGTCACGCCCCGGATTTACGAGGTCTAGCCCACGTGAGTAAACCACCCAACGATAGACGAGCACTAACAACACTCATGCAGATGTATATAATATAAGCACACAGTACATGTGTTATTCCAATTTTATACTTTCTTAGATACAACATCTAAGTCAAATGAATGCTCTGTAATAAAAACATACAAAGATATTATAAATCAAATTAAGATACCCAAAGGCTTACATCATATACAAAGGATATAACCCTTACAAGAATGACACATGGCCAACAAATACATAAACGGCCCTTGGCCGACAAATAAAGGAACCACCCTACACAGTTCCAAACATAACTTCAACGTCTCAGTCCACGTCCGTATAAGCATACCTGAAAAATATTTTCAGCCACGTAGGTGAGCATAAAGTGCAGTAGGAAATATTTCAAAACTAAATATGCTCCACCAGTGTAAATGATCATGAATGCAATACATACATATATAATATGCTCAATGCATTCTCAATCCACTTACTACTTCTCAATAAAAATCCTTTCTTCCAGTCTTCCAAACCTTTCGTTTATTCAAAACGTTTCCGAATTCAATACATTAGTTTGATAATAAAATCCATTTCCACAAGTCAATCTAGGTTTCTCATTACCAACTAGCAATTTCATTGCCAATTCCAATACGAATACATCGTTAACCAACAGCAAATACATTGCTAAAACCGTTTAAAATCATTTATTTCCAAAACCAAAATGATAATAAATAAAATGAGTAAATCTCTAAAACCAATACAACCTTTCACGGAAATTTTGTCCGCGAAAAACCATCAAATGGGACCCATGTAAACGTGCGCTATATAAGCACTACAATTACCATTTTATGAAAATTTCATCTGCGGGAACCAGCACCCATGTATACGCGCTTTTTTCAAGACTTTCACCCTGGACACACAGGCCAACTTAATTCAATAGAATTCATCCACTTTCTTCTCCCAAACATCATACATTTACAATGTATTAAATCATAACCATATTCAATAACAACGGGTAAGAGATTAGTTTCCTTTTTCCAGATTTACCATTTTATTTACCCTTTCCAAATAACACAATACATGTGATTCAAAATATGATTTTCAAAATGAAACAAATGCTCTTAAAACATAACACAAGAGTTTCCAAAATCTATTTCCAAAACATACAGTTTAAATTCTCAAAATCCATTGCATACTCCATGATATGCATGATTTATAAACAATCCAGTTTGCCTAATCCACATGCAATTTCTACAACAATCATAGCTATCCTCCACTGATAGCCCAAAATAAATATATCTAAATAGATAAATAAATTCCATTAAAGATACATTTTTCTAAAATCTCAAATGGGAGTAATAATACATATTCAACCCCACCATCATCATTAATCATCATTTTAATTTCACATTTCTCAACATTTATTCCATTTCCTCTTTTCAATCTCAAAAATTAGATTATAAAGCATAACTCCCTTCCTCTTTGAAAATTCATTTCAATGCAATGAATAGCTCATTTCAACATATATTAACTTCAATTTCATAATCACAACCTTTTTCAAGAAAACATTTGAAACCCCTCATTTACATTTTAATTTAATAATCCAACAATTTTTCAAAAGAAGTTTTGGGTTTCTCCATTAAGGGTTTTTTACATTTAAAAACTCATATACATTCTTTGTAAGTGGAAAACAACCTTTTGCAGTTAAACTGTAGCTAAACAACAATCCCATTTGGAACAACCTTAACTTACAAACAAATTATCAAAAATCAATCCAAGAACAATAGGATCCATACATTTAAAATACACCACAAATATACTACCGAACTCATATTGAGTTTAAGAAATAGACCCTACCTCTTGAAGCAAGAAGGAAACAAGTCGGAAAAATCCCCGGCGATGAAACAACGATCCGTTGAGATTAAATGGAAGCCCTCGTCATGCTCTACCTATTGGTATATGGAACTAAGGGTCAAAGATGTATAGAAATAAACGAAATCAAGCCTAAAAAGCTTAAGAAAACAAAAATGGCGGAAGGAGAGAGAGAAAGGAGTGAAAAGTGAAGTGGTTTGATCCAAAAAGGGACTTTTAAATATCTGATTCTGCCCTGTACGCTCGAGCGTCGAAACTTGCGCTCGAGCACACTATGCTCTCAACACAGATTCGTAAATTTCAAACAAGTATATCTCTCGTTCGGACTCTGTTTAGGGTCATTCTTGTGTCCAAATTGAAGCCCCAAAAGTAAGATTTCCAATGGTTCTAGTCTCATATCAAGATTCAAAGTGTGAAGAGAGAAAATGATAAAAGAGTGAAGACTATTCAATAACAACTATTCTAATTTAGATTTTTTGATTCAATCTCACAAAACCACTATGGCAACACCTCAACCAAGGCTCAAATATCGACTAAGAAGGTCTAAAATCAAGATAATCAAAGAGTCAAATATAATTTCATTATAACAGGAAGTACAAAGTGCTACAATAAGTGATTTCACAAAAAGGCATAAGTTTTCACAAAATGCGTAAATTTTCACAAAGAGAGTAAGTGATTTAACAAAAAGATAAAAGTCAACACAAAAAGGCGTAAGTTTTCATAAATAGAGTAAGTGATTTCACAAAAAAGCGTAAATCAACGCAAAAAATGCATAAGTTTTCACAAAAGACGAAAATTTTCACAAAAAGACATAAGTTTTTATAAAAAAGAGTAAGTAATTTCACAAAAAAGCGTAAGTCAATACAAAAAGACGTAAATTTTCACACAGAGAGCAAATGATTTCACAAAAAGGCGTAAGTCAACACAAAAAGACGTAACACTACAAAAATTTCAGTTTTTTGTGACGGCAAAATGCTGTCGCTAATACTCTTAATGCCGTCTCAAAAAACTTTTAGCGACAGCAAATGACTTTTAGCGACGACAAAGGGGGATCACAACAGAAGGAGTTGCTAAAACGTTTTAGCGACGACATGATGCCATCGCCTTTTTTTAGCGACGGCAAATGTTTCCTTTTGCGACGGCATTTTACTATCGCCTATAATATGTAAAAAAATTGAGATCTTTTGCGACGACAATGTTGTACCATCGCTAAAAGTTTTATTTGAGACGGCAAAAAAATCTGTCGCCAAATGTTTTTTTATTGCGACAGCATTGCCTATGTCGCCCAAAAAAATACATTTTAGTTTTACTATTTTTTGCGACGGTGTGTGTCGTCGCAAAAATAAATAAATAAATAATCTGCAATAAATTTTAAAAATATTAAAATTACTTGTCTTAAATGAAAAAAAAATTTGAAAAAGAAACCAATAATTGCATAATAATATAAAAATTCCTGTATAGAAATAACAATTTCTCCATAATAAAAATATTTTTGTATTTATAACTACAGATCAGCAAAATTACCCCACTACATAATGTTCTGTGATACATATATAATATTTAAATAAATAATGTTGTTCACAATTCAAAATAACATAAACCGAAAAAAAAAGTTTTCCTCATCATTCTCCGTAGGTAACAAAAACAAAAGTTAGCCACATTCTTCACAGACATGCATTCCACAAAAAGAAAACTCCTACTCGGGAAATATTTGAAAACAAAAAACAAAAATAATTAATGACAATATAATTATGTGTTAATATGTTAATTACAAAAAAAAAAAAACATAAAAATTTAATTACTATACAATTACAAAGATGATTAAGTAAATAATTTTGCCTAGATTGAAATTCGGCTCTAACTCCCAAACCGAGAACCCGATTCAAGTCCCGGCTTCCCCATAAATCTCTCGCGCCAAGGTGGTCGTATATACCAAGTTTCGTGCTAATCCAATGCTGTTTGGTGACCTTGGGGCGTCAACACCTCAAATTCTAAATTTCTTAATAAACTAGTTTGCCTAGACAGAAATCCGGCTCTAACTCCCAAACTAGGAACCTGATTCGAGTCCCGTCTTCTCCCACAAGTCTTTCGTGCCAAGGCGGTCGTGTGTGCCAATTTTCATGCTAATTCGACGCCATTTGGTAATTTTGGGGCGTCAACACCTCGAATTCTAAGTTTCTTAAGGAACTAGTTTGCCTAGACCGAAATCCGGCTCTAACTCCCAAATCAGGAACCCGATTCGAGTCCCTTCTTCTCCCACAAGTCTCTCATGCCAAGGCGGTCATGTGTACCAAGTTTCGTGCTAATCTAGCGCTGTTTGGGGACTTTGGGGAGTCAACACCTCAAATTCTAACTTTCTTAAGAAACTAGTTTGCCTAGACTAAAATTCGGCTCTAACTCCCAAACTGGGGACCCGATTCAAGTTCCGTCTTCTCCCACAAGTCTCTCGTGCCAAAGCGGTCGTGTCTGACAAGTTTAATGCTAATCCGACGCCGTTTGGTGACTTTGGGGCGTCAATATCTCAAATTCTATGTTTCTTAAGGAACTAGTTTGCGTAGACCGAAATCCGGCTGTAACTCCCAAATCGGGAACCCGATTCGAGTCCTGTCTTCTCCCATAAGTCTCTCATGCCAAGGCGGTTATGTGTGCCAAGTTTCATGCTAATCCGACGTCGTTTGGTGACTTTGGGGCGTCAACACCTCAAATTCTAAGTTTCTTAAGAAACTAGTTTGCCTAGACCGAAATCTAGCTCTAACTTCCAAACCAGGAACCTGATTCGAGTCTTGTCTTCTCCCATAACTCTCTCGTGCCTAGGTGGTCGTGTGTGCCAAGTTTCATGCTAATCCAACGCCGTTTGGTGACTTTAGGGCGTCAACACCTCGAATTCTAAGTTTCTTAAGGAACTAGTTTGCCTATACTGAAATTCGACTCTTACTCCCAAACCGGGAATCCGATTCGAGTCTCGTCTTCTCCCACAAGTCTCTCATGCCTAGGAGGTCGTGTATGCTAAGGACCAGGCTGCAATGGTGCGCCAATCTGAGTAGGAAACTTAACAATGAAAATCCCTTTGTCTTTCTTTCTAATTATGTAATTAGCCTCTATCATTTTGGGCTGTGTACAGTTAATGTATGGTTATTCTTAGCTTAGAATGCAAAACGCATTTTATACCTGATCATCTGGTGGTGGTGTATATGGAGTCTCAGCTCCTACAGATTCCTTAAATACCGGGTGGCCACTCGATGCATCAAGGACCTATGACAGTCCATATATAATGTGT
>JAPPVO010006220.1:0-23677 GCA_030407325.1 Camellia japonica | reverse complement strand
TTTTTTTTTTTTTTTTTTTTGTTTTTGTTTTTTTTTTTTTTTTTTTTGCCTTGGAAGCCATGTTTGCAAACTACCTTGCAAAACAAAAACAATGGGACCCCCAATCAGAATTTTAGCAGCGTTTCGACTCGACTGATCACTGATTACTGCTAACTCATACTGACACACTGAACTCAACCCCACAAATTGAAATGCCTGAACCACTGTTCAGAATTTGAGAACCCCTGTATAGATCCAATAAAGTGCACAGAACACATAGCAGGAAAGAGAACAAACACCCCTATGGAGGGTGGAGTGTCCTAGCTTTTGAAATGATCTAGGGTTCACTATTCAAACAAGCGGCTTCACAACATCCTACAAATGGGTGGCATCTTGTCCTAAGTTGGAATAGTCAGTATGGCTTTACTATATGCAGCTAGGCCGATTGGTCAAAAAGGGTACCTCAGCAAGACTACCTAATATACCTCTCACACCTAACACCGAGAAGTGAAAGGAGGATCAAACAGTACAGCGGTAGTCCAGATCCAAGGGTTGTGTTCCAACATGGCAGAGCCCATGACCGGTCAGCCTTTTGGCAAGTTTTGTAGGCAAGCCTCCAGCAAACCGTCCAGGAATAGCAGATGGCAAACACAGGGACTTAAGCGCACCAATGCACATGCAATGCAAGAACATATAAGTGTACATAAAATTCACATCATAACTTTCAAGTCAAGTTCTCTAAATCCCCAGCAGAGTCGCCAGAAACTGTAGCTCGGCTTTTCTGCGCTCCCTTTCGGGAAGAATGAAATAGCCCTTACAGTTCGGACTCCACTTGTGTTGGTTCTGAATCTGATTTCACAAGTGCAATGTGAAACAGTGAAAACACAAAAAAAGAGTCCAAATCCGGCAATTATTTTTGGAAAATCGATGTTTGAATCAAATGCCAAAATGGACTGCTTTGCCAGATTTCAGAGTCGCCACCTAAATATTTATGGGAAATTTAGGAAACCCGTGACTCGTGCCAAAGGCCATTAGTCCGTCGTTACCAAAGTGTCTTGGTTCGGGAACTTAGGTATGAGAGGGGAAGGTCATAATGAGCACCCCACTCACCCGATCAAAGATCGGCCTCTACTAATTATGATGTGATTCTTATGTACAATATATGTTCTTATTTTATCTCTAACATACAAGTATAGACTAATTTCACGAACAGTTGGAACGTTTGATTGCATGTTTGTTTTGAAAAAGTGTTTTGAATATGCATCACTTGAAAAAGTGATCTCATATATATACATGAATCAAAGTATCCCAATGTCAGTGAATAGCCTTCATCCACAAGCATTCAAACAGTTTATCACTTAAGCAATTAGCCTCATGGTAGTATGTTTGATGTAACAGCAGTCACACTCATGCAATATGCTAAAACATAAAAACTCACCTCGTACTCCGAGCCAAAAAAAAGGAACTAGTTAGAAAAAAATGCATGATCTTAACTATGCATTATGACTAATGCAACACATACAATATGCAATTAAGAAGCTCGGCTACTATCAGGGCATGGGAGTCAATTCAAGGCATGTAATAGCGCACGTATCCAAGTAAAGAGTTTGAATTTGACATTTGCAATAATATGATGAGCCGAACTTTTATGCATGCAATACAAGTGGATGCAAACATGAGTATGCTAAATTAAACATGATGTCCTTAAACTAACCATCATAAGCTGGGAAATAAAAGGGAGAAAGACGTGGGGTTGGAAGACATGCACACACACACGCACACTTATTACAAATTTGTTCGCCCTCGCGCAGGAGGGTCCGAATGAAGTAATGCGCCCTCACGCAGGAGGGTCCGAATGTCCAAGTGTCCGAATAAATAATTATTACAAAACCGAATGAATAATAAATAAAAGGAGGGCTGTCTAATTTATTACAATAATTGATGTAAGGCAAGCCTTGACGCACTAAATTCGGTATAACGTCCGACCGAATTCAATTACTCATATTGGTTCTTTAGGTGGGTTGGATCCAATTTTAACCAATTTTATTTGCCTTTTTTATTACCTGTCCGTTTCTTTATCTTTTCTCCTGTTTGTGCAAAAGTGATATTTACATCTACTAAGTCTGAAATGCAATAAAGGATATTTTCTTCAGAGGAAATCACAAAGGAAAAGTCAAACTTATTTACAAGTTAGGATTTCAAGTCAAACTCAAGATGTGCAACAAGGACTGGTCAAACTCCAAAGAGTGATAATGACTCAGATAAACCCATAGTGAGCGATAAGGACTTGAATCTTAATAATGAGTGATAATGTACAAGTTAGGGATTTCAAGTCAAACTCAAGATGTGCAACAAGGACTGGTCAAACTCCGAAGAGTGATAATGACTCAGATAAACCCATAGTGAGCGATAAGGACTTGAATCTGAATAATGAGTGATAATGACACTTTCCTTGGTGATTTCCAATGGTCAATTAAACACACTGATGATTAAAGAGAAATGAAAAAAATAAAGATTGTGCTTTAGTATAAGAACATGTATACATTTGGGGTAGTGAACCTCCAAAGAAATTAAACCATTAAGCATAGGAGAGTTCCTTTCTTATACTTGAATCACAATCTTCATTTTTTCATAACTTTTTAATAAGTAAAGAATGGAGAGAGGTTGCAGAGGTGGTTATGCAAGGTTGATTAATTGATTCATTGATTAATATAACACAAACAAAATATGTAAAACAAACTTATTGAAATAAATTAAACAGCCCCCAAATAAAATACAAATGTGCTTATGAGGAAGGATAGCGAACCCTTCCCCACTTTTACAATTTCAAATCACATAGTTTCTATGTGTTGAAAAACAATTCCAAAACAGTCCCAAATCAAAATGAAAAATAAAATAAAAAAAAAGATGCACAGAGTAATAATAAAAAAAAAAAAGAAACTTTACCTCAATATGAAGGTGCAAATTTGGCGCGAAGTGGATTTCGGAGCGGATCGAAGCTCTCGGCTAGCGGAATGGCGGCGTAGCAACGGAGTAGTTGGTGGTGCTGCTGGTGGTAGCTCGGTAGTGGGCTGCTAGTGGTGGCTCGGCAGTGGAGTAGTCGTGGTTGGAAGCTGCTGGTAGTGCTGCTGGTGGTGCTTGGTGGCAGTGGGCTGCTGGAGAGAGGTGGCTGCCGTGGGTCTCTAGAGAGAGAAAGAGAAGTGGGTGTGTGAGAGAGGTGGGTTGGCAGGTTTATGCCGAGGGTGGTGAGTGAAGCTGCTGGGAAGAAGAGGAGGTGGTGATGGTGTGGTGTGGCTATGGTAGTGAAGGGTGGTGATGATGTGGTGTGACTGTGTGTATATTGTGTGATGGGTTTGCTGCCGTGGGTATATGAGGTGGTGGGTTTGTGGTGTAGCCGAGAGTGAGGGAGAGAGAGAGAGGTTGGTGGAGCTTGGTTGCCGTGGGCTGCTGGATGTGAGAGAGAGAGGTTGGTCTAGTTTTTGGGTGTGTTGTGGGGAGGGTGAGCTGGGTTGGTTGATGGGGTGGTGATGGTGTATGGATTTTTAGCTGGGTTGCCAAGTGCTGCTGCTGCCGGTGGAGATGGAGGAAGGTGCCGAGAGGGAGATGAGAGTTGGATTTTGGGTGTGTTTTTGTGTGGGTGATGGGTCTGTGAGTGTGGTGATGAAGTTGATGGGTGTGCTGGTGTGGTGGAGTGTAGGTGGGTGGTTCGGACTGCCGAGAAGAGAGGGTGATGGGTTTGGTGTATGAGTGTTTGGGTCGTTTAGCTGGGTTGCCAAGTGCTGCTCAGAGGGAGATGGGAGAGAGAGAGAGAGCTATCAATATCTTATCTCACTCTTCCTGTAAAGCCGTGAAGCCGTGTATATATGAAGTTAGTCATCCCCCTCTTTTCTCCTTTCTCTTGTTTTTTTTGCAATATCACTCCCCTCCTCCTTTTTTGAGTGATGTTAGATTTTTATCGATGATAAACTTTCCCTTTTTTTGTTTATTTCCTCCACCGCCCACTCCAATTATGCTTGTCTCCCCTCCATGATTCATTACAATGAGCCTTTAACCAAATAATGATAAGATATTATCTATAATATATACGTTGAATCCAAATTTTTCTTTTCTTCTTCTTCTTTTTTTTATTTTT
Organism: Camellia japonica; assembly: GCA_030407325.1. Classification (NCBI taxonomy): domain Eukaryota; kingdom Viridiplantae; phylum Streptophyta; class Magnoliopsida; order Ericales; family Theaceae; genus Camellia; species Camellia japonica. Next base: position 19,566 of record JAPPVO010006220.1, on the reverse strand, counting down.
TTCTTCTTTTTTTAATTTTTGATTAATATTTTGTTTTATCACATATTTCTTAATTTATATAAAACACACATCAAATAAATACACATATAAAATAAATACACACTTAAAATAAATACACACACATGTATAAAATTATAAAATATTATAAAGTAATAAAATATTAGTGATGGCCAAAAAGGGTAAGGTTTGGAATTAAAGCTTCAATTTGAAAAGAAGGTGCCCCAGTCTTATGGGTGGTCAAAAATGGGGTGTCTACAGACGTCACCACTTGAACACTCGGTGATCATCCATGTTTGTGTTCGTTTGGAGTTCCCGGAGTTCGCGGCTGCGCGCGCCTTGCCTCAGGACCCCCGAACTCGACCGTTTGGCATTTGGTTTTGCACCAAACACTTGTGTTTTGCCTTGGGAGGGCAGAGAATGCTTTGTGAGGCATCCCCACACACCACCAGCAGTGGCTAGAGGCCACCGGCTGGTTGGTGTTGCCACCGGCTGGTTGGTGTTGCCACCGGCACTATATTGTGCCGGTCGGCACTCTTTTGTGCCGGTCGGCAGTCAATTTTGGCAAATGACCATTTTGCCCTGCCGACTACTGTACAGCTGCTTTATCAGATATTTTTAGACAGCTGTATCTTTTTTTGCTCCCCTCCATACACGTGTATGGAAGGGATGAGCCTTTAGGCTTGCTTAACTTGTAAGTTTCATGCCTATACAAGAGAAGCCTCTTCTCTTGGCTCAAGGGTTGAAGTTTTTAGAGAGACTTAGCCATTTTTAGACAAGGGAGAAGCTCTGGTTTAGGTTAGAAATTCCATATCTATTCCATCTCTATCCCTCTCTTGATAGTCTAGGTGTTTTGTGCCTTACTATTGCACACAAGCACCTAGTGTTTCACTTTCCTCTTGGAGTTGAGGTTCTAAGGGCTGGTTCTTGGTGTTCTTGACTGGTTTGAGGCTTAAGGAGGCATCAAGGTCACCATTGTTGAAGAAAAGCTTCAAGGGTAAGAAACTTACTTTATTTACCCCATTTTTGCACTCCATTTTCACTTGCTTTAGAACTGTTTTTGTGCTTAGTCTTTAACACATAAAAGTTCTGTTTTTTTAGCCTCTTTATTGTTTATTAAGAGTGTTTTGTGGTTTGAGCAAGTTTGACCACCCTTAGGCCTTGAAAAGGTCCCTTTTTGTGCTATTTTGCGAGAGATCCGAGACTTTGGTGCTTGGACCTCTCCACCACTGAAATCTTGAGGGATTTCAGTGGTGGAGATGGTGCCTTGAAGTCTCAAAAAGGGGAGGGCCACCCCCTCTCCTTGATGTCCTTGAAAAGGGCAAGATTTGGCTTCTTGAGGGAGCTTGTGTTTAAGTGTGTGTTGAGCATGTTCGGCTTGTTTTCCATGCTTATATTGCCATGATATAACATGTTTCTAAGTTGGTTTAGGTCCCTTATGCATGCTTAGCATAGTTACCTTGTAACGCCTTTTGATCCTCTTACATGCCTAGGTTGTATGCCTTAGCTTCTAGCATGTTTTAGGCTTGCATTTGTGAAGATTTTGTGCTTATATTGCCATGTTTTAGCTCTGTCCATAGTGATTTGGGCCAACCTTAGCATGCATTATATAGCCTCTTTGCATTGGGCTTGTTGGCCTTAAGAACATGAGTGTGTAGCATGCCTTGTTTGCTTCATTTTTGATGGTTTGGAACCTTCTAGCATGTCATTTCAGTCCCTTTGATGTGCTTGTTTGTTTGCTTAGCATGCCTCTTTAATGCTTTAAGAGTATGTGTTGAATGCTCCGTGTTTTGGCTTTAATGCATGCCCTCGAATTCATGACATCTAGATGCCATCTAGGTGGTCCTTTAGGCTTAGTTTTATGTGTTAAAACTCTGTTTTAAGTGGTCAAGTATTGCCATGTGTGGTTGTGTTAAGTGTGGTTCAAAGCCTCATTGGCTTGCCTTAATGCTTGGACCATTTGTATGCCTTGTTTGGCTTGCCTTGTTAGTTGGTTTGGCACCATGTTTAGCATGATTTTCAGAGCTTTTCATGTATGCTAATAGTCCATGTTTGTGCCTCTTAGATGTTTTTAAGAGTTGCTTAATTGTGCTTAAATGTTGGTGCCTTAACTTGTGCATGTGTGCATGTGTGTTTGACCCTCTTAACTTAGCATTTTGGCCACTGATTTTAGGCCTAATTTGAGTTGCCTAAATTCATGTATAAGACCATCCTTCCATTGATTTGCATGCTTACCTTGTATGCTTGCTTGTATGCTTGCATAAGTGCATTGCATAGTCCATATTGCATGCCTAGTTGACATGTTTAGGGTTGCATTTGTATTGTGCATGTTTGGCCTCTTGAAGTGAAGTATGATGGAGGTTGAGCACCTTGTTTGCTTGTTTGCATTGCATGCATTTGAAATCAAAGTTGCATTCTTGGTTCTTAGGGCCATCATGCATAGAAATGCGCGATTGATGGTCCGGGAATCGAGACACATGCCCCCTTGAGTCAAAAACATGATAAGGGGTGTGTGTAGTGCATAAATGGCTTGAATTATATTGCCATGCATGTTGTTGCCCTCTGCTGCTGTGAGTTGCAGGTTCTGCAGGCATTTTGTGCCGACCGGCACTGTTTAGTGCCGACCGGCAGTCAATCGGCAGCCGATAGATGAGTCTAGTGCCGGTGGCCTCCTCCTTCAGCCGGTGGTGCTCTACCCCAGCCGGTGGTACTCCCCAGTGCCCTGAGAAGCACTTTTGGGACTTTGGCAATTTTCTGAGGAGGAGAGCAGAGGAAACAGGGGCAATCCGTGCATGGCAGTGCGGTTCCGAGCCAGTCCCGAGCGCGTGCCGCATCCGGCCCTCATCCCGAGGCGATTTACTGTTTAATTAGATTAATTATTTTATTTAATTAATTTAGTGAAGTTTGTAATATTTTAATTAGCTTGCGTAGTTAATTAATTTGTATTATTATTTTGGTCCCTCCGAGCGAGGGCAAATTTGTAATAAGTGTGCGTGGGTGTGTGTATGTCTTCCAATCCCCATTTCTTTCTTCCCTTTTATTTACCCGCTTATGTTGGTAGATTAGGGCACATCTAAATTAGCATACTTTATGCAATGCATGCGTGCATTCATGCATTTGTTTACATACACTGGGCTCGGTACATCATACAAACTGCATCGTATTTTCAATTCCAATTTGAATATGTGATAGTTGTAACATTTCACGTACCATGCTTAGGGTTAGCCGAGCCTACTCTAGATTGCATCTATGCCTGTGTTGCATTAGCCACTTAACATGAACTAGGTCATGCATGTTTGCTAACCGGGTTATTGTTTTTGGCGCGGAGTACGATGTAAGTTTTTATGCTTTAGCACTTCGCATGCATGTGAATGTTGCATGACAGTATGCTTACCATGCGGCTAAATGCTTACGTGATATTACTGTTTGAATGCCTGTGGGTGGAGGTTGGATTGCGTGAGTTGGAACAACTCATTGAAATCCGTATTTTAGCCTACTTGCGAGTAGCAAAACTAACACGTTTTTCGAGACAAAACGGATATGCAATGTTTATTCCCAAATTAGGCAATCTAGTCTATACTTTTGTGTTGTGCGCATCATATAGTAATTCTAGGCTAATAACCGGAATAAGAGCATGTAATGTTTTCAAAATCGGATATCACGGTTAGTAGAGGCCGGTCTTCAGACCAGGCGAAAGGGGGTGCTCATAGCTGACCTTCCCCGATCGTACCCAAGCTCCCGAGCCGAGACATTTGGTGATGACGGACACGTGGCCTTCGGCACCGAGTCAGGGTTTCCTAAATTCCCCATTTTAAAATATTTAGGTGGCGACTCTGTAATCTGGCAAAGCAGTCCATGTTTGGCACTACTTTTCAAAAATCTGTTTTCCTTCAAAACGATTTGCCAGAGTTGGACTCTTTGGTTCAGATTTAGAACCGCAACAACAAAAAGGGAGTCCGAACTGTAGTAAACCCAAAACGAACAGAACGGGACCTTAACCCTCCCGGGATGCGTTTCGGGGACGTCTACACCTGCTGAGTCAACCAAATCCCGGACAGCCTCCGGGAGCTCGGCGTACCACTCTCTCGCAGCAGTGGAGCCATATCCTCGCACGGCGCGAGAGCCAACCTGCATTCAGAATGAATATAAGTGTTCAGTACACAATAAAATACAAGCTGTGTGCAAATGAAATGAAGTAGTAGTGTGCAAATGAATCATTAATCAGTGGGCTGCGTGTTCACTTTAATTTCTACCTGGGCTGCGTGTTCAGAAAATCAGTGTTTTGGGCTGCGTGTTCACTTTAATTTTTACCTGGGCTGCGTGTTCAGAAAATCAGTGTTTTGGGCTGCGTGTTCAAATCATTAATCAGTGGGCTGCGTGTTCACTTTAATTTCTACCTGGGCTGCGCGTTCAGAAAATCAGTGTTTTGGGCTGCGTGTTCAAATCATTAATCAGTGGGCTGCGTGTTCACTTTAATTTCTACCTGGGCTGCGTGTTCAGAAAATCAGTGTTTTGGGCTGCGTGTTCAAATCATTAATCAGTGGGCTGCGTGTTCACTTTAATTTCTACCTGGGCTGCGCGTTCAGAAAATCAGTGTTTTGGGCTGCGTGTTCAATCATTAATCAGTGGGCTGCGTGTTCACTTTAATTTCTACCTGGGCTGCGTGTTCAGAAAATCAGTGTTTTGGGTTGCGTGTTCAAATCATTAATCAGTGGGCTGCGTGTTCACTTTGATTTCTACCTGGGCTGCGTGTTCAGAAAATCAGTGTTTTGGGTTGCGTGTTCAAATCATTAATCAGTGGGCTGCGTGTTCACTTTGATTTCTACCTGGGTTGCGTGTTCAGAAAATCAGTGTTTTGGGCTGCGTGTTCAAATCATTAATCAGTGGGCTGCGTGTTCACTTTAATTTCTACCTGGGCTGCGTGTTCAGAAAATCAGTGTTTTGGGTTGCGTGTTCAAATCATTAATCAGTGGGCTGCGTGTTCACTTTAATTTCTACCTGGGCTGCCTGTTCAGAAAATCAGTGTTTTGGGCTGCGTGTTCAAATCATTAATCAGTGGGCTGCGTGTTCACTTTAATTTATATCTGGGCTGCGTGTTCAGAAAATCAGTGTTTTGGGACTGTGTGTTCTACTCTTAATCAGTGTGGGCTGTGTGTTCACCATCAACTTGGACTGTGTGTTCAGAAAATCAGAGTTTGGGACTGTGTGCTCTACTCGTAGTCAGTGTGCGCCGTGTGTTCACCTTCAAATTCGGGTTGTGTGTTCGACAAATCAGTGTTTGAGCCGTGTGTTCAATTCTTAACTAATGTGTACCGTGCGTTCACAATCAATCAATGAGCCTAGTGTTCAGCAATTCAAGTGTTTAAACTACATGTTCAGGATGCAAGCAAAGTACTATGTCATAAGCTAAAACTGTGTGTTCAAGCATGGCAAAGCTACAGAATGCACGAAAAATGCAGAAAATAAAGTAAAATACCTCTCGTGCCTCGTGAGAGAGGTGCTGCTCCGGCTCTCGCAGAAGTAAATCCCCGGGTGCCCGGTCATTGAACTCAGTGAAACGACGAAAAACGGCCCGCGGAAGCATATGTACCGGTGGGGCGTATCTCCCGGGAATAAAAGGGCGGACTCTCGGGGGCAGTGCCATGATATCAAAATCATCCCCGGCACCTGGAGGACCTCCACCATGAGGGTAATCACCCGCCATTTCAAGAAATCTGCAAAAGGAGCAAAAAAGCAAAAATGAGCCAAAATTAGAAAAAGTCAACAAAAGTCAACTCTCGGGAAATAAAAAAGTCAACAAAAGTCAACCCCGAGAAAATCTTCCAAATATTGAGACAAACTTACCTCAAGTGATGAAAATGAGAAAAGAAGCCCCGAAATCAAAATTTAATCGACTCAAAGCGCTTAAAACTGAAAGATTTCGCGAAAATAACTTGCGTGGGAGGCTGAAAAGCGCGTATAAAGTGCAGATCTGAAAGAAAAAATGGTTTAGGAGGCAAGGGGAGAAGTTTCCACGGCTGTGGGTGTGGTCTTGGATTGAATGGATGAGGATATATATAGAAAATGAGGCAAAAGACAAATTGCCCCTGCTTTTGTGCAGGTGGCCGGCCGGCCACCTTTCCTAGCTGGCCGGCCATTTGCTTTTTGACAGGTGGCCGGCAGCCTCCCCTTGGGCAACCACTTGGCCGGCCATGTCCCCCACCTCCCCCCCTAGCTCTCTGCCAATTTTGAGGAAGATTGGAGTTCCCGGGACCTGAAAAAGTTCAAGAAAAGTGTACCTTTCTGGCGCGAAATTGCTCCGCCGGAACTTCAGCTGCAATTTCTGACATGTGTCTCATCATTGCTCATCAAAATCAAGGTGTATCCTTTTTGAACGTGTTGTAACCTCTCCGGGAGGTGAATCAGAGGTCGCGATCAAGTTGCCTTCGCCGAAATGCGCGTTTCCTTACTCGTTGTTTCGCAACAAACGGGCACCCTGATTCGTGCTCATTTTGCATTGTTTTGCATATAACTTGCATTCTTATGAACATTTTGCATTGTCGTGCATGATTTCTTGGTATACCATACCTCTGTGCTTGAGCGTGCGTTGTCACGCGTGTTCCTCTCTCGCATTGCGATGCATTCACTCGCCGACACTGCGTGTGTCAAACTTTCGAAACCACAGGAATCACATTGGATATATGTTGTTAGCATATTGTTCTTGTTGAATTTCTCTCTTTTGAGGCTGGTGCGACCAGACGAATCGCGCAGGTATCGTATCTTCTCCGTATGAGACGCGACGAGAATTGAGTGATTCTCCGCATTCCTAACTGCGTGAAATGTAGTTGTTGCTTTGCATTCTTGCTTAAAACTGTTGCATCTATTTGCGAATACTTGCCTCGTCACAGCTTGCTACATTTGCATGATCATTTGGCTCTGTGCATGTCGCTTTGCATTTCGCCCCCTTTGCCTGCGGGCACATCTCTTTTCATCTTGTATGATTGTCTAAGTCTTCGGCCTTGTCAAAAATGGGTCGTCTCTGGGCTTTGACATTCACTCCCGTCATTGTTATGACTTCCGAGTTCTGTCAAAGAGGGGCAACTGTAGACACCCCATTTTTGACCGACCTTAAGACTCAGACGTCACCGATTGAGCGCTCGGTGGTGTTGCATATCGTGCTCGTTCAGAAGTCTCAGAGTCGCGGCCGTGAGCCCTGCCTCCGGACTTCCGAACTCTCTTCTGTGCCTTGCCTCGGTTTGCGAACCAGACTCGATTTTCTCTGTTTTCTTTCCTGAGGGGAGGGAGAGGTCCCGTAGACCATCTCTCAGTGGCCGTGGGCGACATTTCGTGGCCGTAGGCCATTTTGTCCATTTCGGAGCCCGGTTCCCGGTTTTCGGAGCCGTTAGGCCGTGTGCCTCGGTTCGGGACCACCCAACCATCCCCGATTCCTCCGATTTTTGGCATGCATATCATTTACTCCCTTTCAAGGGACACTGGGGTCTTAGATACCCACTTCGTGGCCGAATGCCACTTTCGGTGCTTAACGGCCTATTTTCGGGATCCCGAACTGCGTGTTTTGGCCCCCGAGCATTCGTTTTGCATCGGTTTTTGTTCATTTTTGGCAGGTACCTCTGTTTTATCACCAGGAAGATCACTGGAGGGTGGGAGGCAGCAATTGTCTCAGCAACCAGTTATGCTCTTCCGGCGCCCTCCGACGCCCGTTTTTCTCACTTCCGGGCTAATGTTGACCACCCTAGGAGCATTTTCTTCGAGCCAAAACCACATATTTGTGTTGTACACACATGGGAGGATCCTAAAAACACATGGCCGGCCAGTAACTTTAATTGACCCTTTTGAACCCCTTCTAAAATTGGGCTATTCTCTCTCCTGTTTTAAAGTTGCCAAATTTGAACCACATGGTTGTGTTGAGAAGACCTGGGAGGACACCAATCTTTGGTGGCCGGCCACTAAATCAATTTGGCCTTTTTGACCCTTGGCCGGCCGACCATAGGGGGTGGCCGGCCGGCCACCTGCAGCAAAGATACATGGCTGGCCATGATCCCCATGCTGTGTACTTTACAGCTGTGCACCTTCTTAAGCCTATTTTCTCACTGTTTTAGGATCCAACTTTAACTGAAACTAGGTCTATTTTGAGCTATTCTTCATGTTTGTTCAAGGGCTCAACCCTGTTTGAGCCCTCTATGGCACACTTGCTTCAATATCATCTTATATGCCAATATTTTGCATGAAATTTCTAGCCTATGAGTGATCTTTTTTCGAGCATGATGTAAACTGTAAGAGGGCCTATTTTGAGCCCCTCTTCAACATTTAAGAAGGGATAAACCCTTTTTAGGCCCCCTATCTTGCACTTGCTTCACAATTCCTCCTATTTACCGTAAATTTGCATGATTTGTTTGGCCTATATGTAAATTGTTTTGGAGCATGTCATGAACTGTGAGTAAGCTTATTTTGTGTCCCTATACAACATTGTAGAAGGGATCAACCTTATTGGGGGTCCCCATGTTATACTTGTCATTATACCCCTCTTTGACCCCCATTTTTGCATGCTTTTTTAAGCTTATCTAGATTCTGTTTTCGGCCATCATCAGAACTGGAAAGAGTCATATTTTGTCTTCTTGACATATTTCATTAAGGGTCTTTTCTGGTTTGATGAATGTTTGGGGTACCTCATTATAGCCTTATGTATCCTAGTTCTTGCATGACATTTTTAGCATGTTTTCATACTGAGTTGGAGATGTTATCTACTGTAAATGTTCATATTTTTAGTCCCTCATCAGTGTTGTAGAAGGGTACTTTCCCATTTGGGCATCGCATGTATCACTTGCTTCAATACCCCTCTTGCGGGGCCATTTTTGCGTACTTGCTTAATCCTATGTGTGTTTGCTGTTTAACCCCTTTTTATGACTGAAAAATGCTTGTCTTGGGCTGTCTTGCTACTGCATTTTCATTCCATGTCTGTATTGTGCATGCATTGCATAGCTATAGGCCATTTCGGGTGCCTAAATTCGCGTTTCGGGCCATTTCATGCATCGGGTGTACTTTCGCTCCATTTCGGGGCTGTTTCCCCCCACATTTCAGTGCCAAAATTCATTTTCATGTTTGCATATCATTTCCATGTCATTTCATGCCTTACGGCCATCGTCTCGGTTTGCGCGCCCGTGTGCACGCATTTCGAGGCACTTCATTTTCATCCATCGGCCTCCCGTGTGAGTAGGGTTGAGGCTCTCTCATGTTGGTGTAAGCCCATATTGCATCGCATATCTCAGTTTAGTCCCGTTGCATTCCGTATGCCATTTTCTCATTTGCGTGCCCGTGGGCACGCATTTCGAGACATCTCATTTTAGTCTCATTGTATATCATATTTCATGTCATTTCATGCCTTAGGGCCATCACCTCGGTTTGCGTGCCCGTGTGCACGCATTTCGAGGCATCTCATTTTCCATCTCTCGACCTCTTATGTGAGTGTGGCTGAGGCTCACTTATGTTAGTGTAAGTCCATTTTGCATTCTGTATGTCATTTTAGCATCATTGCATTCCTTAATGCCATTGCCTCGGTTTGCGTGCCCGTCTGCACGTATTTCGAGGCATCTCATTTTCATCTATCGGCCTCTTATGTGAGTGTGGCTGAGGTCCACTCGTGTTAGTGTAAGTCCAATTTGCATTGCGTATGTCATTTCATGCCTTAGGATCATCGCCTCGGTTTGCGTGCCTGCGTGCACGCATTTCGAGGCATCTCATTTTCATAGCATAGTGCATGCTAGGATTGTATTTTAGTTGCATTCATGCATATCATGCATATTGCATCGTGTTCGGGATAGGAGTTAGCCCGGGCACGGGAAACGAGGCGCGTTTCGTACTCCGAGTGATGGAACGGGTCTCAATTCCCAAGTCACCGACACTCCGGATTACCCATGATGGAGTTAGGTTTTATTGTAGCATTCATCTGCATTCATCCTATATTGAGTTGTGCAATCCGACTCTTCGGCCATCATGCATCGATATGCGTGATTGGTGGCACGAGGACCGAGGCATGCATATATTTGTGAAATACATTGCTATGCCCCTTTCCTGCTCTCTGTTGCAGCATATCAAAAATCAGCAGTCTTCCGAGGCTCGGCGCGCATTTCGAGGATCATTGTAAAACAGAGGCTAATTGGGGCATCCCAGTGGATTTCCGCGCAAGGCAGCCCAACATGCATCATTTCATTATCCGGAGCGGAGTCAAGCCAGCCCCTGGCTTGCATGCCGGTTTACAGTTTTTCTTACTTAATTTGCTAATTAATTAGGAATTTGTATATTATTCGGACTGTATTATTCTTTCATTTCGGACCGTATTATTTATTCGGACCCTCTGCGCGAGGGCATAATTGTAATAAGTGTGGGTGAGTGTGATGTATGTCTTCCAACCCCACGTCTTTCTTCCCTTTTATTTACCCGCTTACGATGGTTAGATATAGGGCATCTTTCGATTAGCATACAGTATGACAGCATGTTTGCATCATTCATCTGTTTTGCACACACCGGGCTCGGCGCATCATACAAACTGCATTTGTATTTCAATTCCAAGTTGAATACGTGTTAGTTGTAGCATTCCATATACCATGTTTAGAATAGCCGAGCCTGCTATAGTTGCATTATTGCATGCGTTGCATTAGGCAATTCTGTATATTTAGGATCATGCATGATTTCTAATGAGCTTTTGTTTTGGCTTGGAGTACTCGGTGAGTTTTATGCTTTAGCATCCTTGCATGCGTGTGAGTGTTGCCATGAATAGCATGCTTACCATGAGGCTATGTGCTTATGTGATATAACTGCCTTGAATGCCTGTGGGTGGAGGTTGGGTTACTTGAAGTGGGACAATGCATTGATTGTTTGTTTTAAGCCCACTAGATAGTGGCAAAATCATATTTTTCTAAGCCCACCCGAGGGTGGCAAATCCACGTCTTAGCCTACCTGCGGGTAGCACCATCAAACCATTTTCAAACAAACAAACATGAAATGTTTTGTTCCAATTCAGGCGACTCAGTCTATACTTGTTTGCTGCGAGCATCACATAGTAACCTAGGCTAATAACCGGAATAAGAGCATACAATGTTTTCAAAAACAGATATCATGGTTAGTAGAGGCCGGTCTTTGACCGGGCGAGCGGGGGTGCTCACGAAGTGACCTTCCCCAATCGTACCCAAGTTCCCGAGCCGAGGCAACTTTGGTGATGACGGACACGTGGCCTTTGGCACCGAGTCAGGGTTTCCTAAATTTCCCATTAAAAAACATTTAGGTGGCGACTCTGTATCTGGCGAAGCAGTCCATGTTTGGCACTCCTTTCAAAAAATCTGTTTTCAAAACGATTTGCCGGATTTGGACTCTTTGGTTCAAGATTAAGAACCGTGACATTTGAGTCCTTGAACTATAGTGACCCCAATATGAACAGAACGGGACTTAACCCTCCCGGGGCGTTCGGGGACGTCTACAGGGGCCAATGAAACCAAATGCCCCCTAGGCCCCCTTGATCACCATTGAGGACAAGTCGGTCAGAGCTGGCGACAGTGCGACTGACCTCGAAGTCAGCGTCGCCCTCTCTACGGCTTTGCTCCTTCCAAACGATCTTAACCGAAACGCCGAGATGAGCGAGTATAAAAACTTCGCTCTGATGCTCCAGCATTCTGTTCAAGTAAGTCTTTCACACTTGGTATTTTTCTTTCTTAATTCTTTCATACTCGGAGAATTTTACTAACTTTTGTTATGTTCATTTTCTTTCAAGTGATCCAACACGCCCACTCCTTCTCAATGCAAGCTTTTAAAATGAGGAAGGAGTTGGCCGACAAGATCAGGAAGGTTGCTGGTCTGCAGAAGACCCTCAAAAAGGCCGAGACAAAAATGAAGACCTTAGCAGACCAGGCCGAGGAAGCCATTAAAGCTAAAGATGAGGCCGAAGAAAAAGTAGATGCTGCAAAGGCCATCAAGAAGGTTCTTGAGGCCCAAAAGAAAGAGGCCGAAGAAAAGATGGTCGAGGCCCAGAAAGAACTCCAGGATGCCTTGGCCACAAAAGAGGCCGAGATTAAGGCCACTGATGAGAAGACATACGCTGAGGGGGTGGCCGATGTCACAGCGGACTACAAGAGTCAGGTGAAACAGGCATGCAACAAAGGTTTCACCCTTGGTTAGATGGCTGCCCTAAAAAAACTTGACATCCCCGAGGACTCCCCCCTCAAGAACGCCGACGACCCCCCTGCCATTCCCTCATACTCCAAGCCAATCCGAAGAGGATTCCGAGTCTGAGGAGGAAGCTTTGGTGAGGAAATTGAAAGAAGCTTCTGGGCCAAGTCCCCTGCTCTAAATGAGCAAGTCATAGACTTGTCTCAGGATGAGGAAGGTAAGGTCTCTAAAGATGCCTCCTCTCAAAAGACAGACTCCGAGGTGCCAATCGCCGAGAAAAGCCTTGATCAAACTCTTTAGGAGATTGATGCTGAGCTCGCGACTGAGAAGGTCGCTGAGAAGTCTTCCCAACTGTCTTCTGGGGGTGAGACGCAACCTGCCACCGACGCCGAGTAGTTTATTTTGACGTTTCTTTCTTTTACTTTTTATACTTTGTCTTTCTTTTTGGAACAGTGTAAGCTTTAGTTTGACCGACGTGCCACTTTTGTAATCCGAACAATTACTTTTCAATGTTAGGCTGAAGTGCCCCCTTTTTTTCTGTATGCATTCTCTAATTTCTTCTTTGAATGTTTGTCTTCTTTTTTCTACTCTTGCATGACTCTTTATACTTAGAATATTTTGCATGTCTTCAAAGTACACCTTGACTGTGTAATCTTCTCGGGGTGATATACCTCAGTTATACAAACCAACGCTTTTTATCTCGGTAAGTACGCAAGTACTTCTTTCGTTTCAACCTTGGCTTAACTTGTAAATTTTTTCTTAAAATTTCAACAAGTGTTCAAACCAATCTTCCCTTAACACAACTTCAGTTTAACTTCAACTTGTAAATTTAAAATTTCAACAAGCGTTAAACATAACCTCAGTTTAATTTCAACTTGTAAATTTAAATTTCAACAAGCGTTAAACATAACCTCAGTTTAATTTCAACTTGTAAATTTAAATTTCAACAAGCGTTAAACATAACCTCAGTTTAACTTCAACTTGTAAACTCAAGTTTCAACAAGCATTAAACACGACCTCAGTTTAACTTCAACTTGTAAATTCAAGTTTCAACAAGTGTTAAACATGACCTCGGTTTAACTTTAACTTGTAAATTTAAATTTCAACAAGCGTTAAACATGACCTCAGTTTAACTTCAACTTGTAAACTCAAGTTTCAACAAGCGTTAAACATGACCTCGGTTTAACTTAAACTTGTAAATTTAAATTTCAACAAGTGTTAAACTAATTTTAGCTTGTGAATTCCACCTTTCCAAGAACCATTTTCCAACTCTCTGCTCCCTAATGTGAACTTAGGTTCTCATTATGCATGTATTCCAGAAACATCGTCAAGTATCTTATCAGTCACAAATGTAAAAAATCAAGTTAAAACTTTATTATTACTTCTATTAATAACAAAGAATAAGAAATTCTAATGAAAAAAATTTCAGATTACAAGTATTTCAGGGTCTTGGCAGCTCTTTGCCTTCGCAATCCTTAAGCTGATATGCCCCGTTGCCCAAGACCGAGATGATTCTATAGGGTTCTTCCCAATTTGGGTCTAGCTTGCCTTCTTTGGGATCCTTCTTGTTGCCGACAACCTTTCTCAGGACGAGGTCACCAACTTGGAACTTCGCGGGTTCACCTTCTTATTATAAGCCCTGGCAAGCTACTGCTGGTATGCTCCTAGCTGAATTGTTGTTTTTTCCCTTCGTTCTTCTAGCAGATCCAAGTCTCGGGCTAAGAATGCCTCATTGGTCCCATTTTCTACTGCCTGGGTTCTGATCCCTGGGATGCCGACCTCCAATAGAATTACTACCTCTGTGCCATAGGCCATGGCAAATAGGGATTCCCCCATTGTCTTCTCGGCATAGTCCGATATGCCCAGAGTACACTAGGCAGCTCGTCTACCCACTTTCCCTTTGCTGTTTGTAGCCTCTTCTTGATCCCATCCAAGATAACTTTGTTGGATGCTTCTGTTTGTCCATTGCTTTGGGGAAAACTCGGGGTGAAAAAATAATTCTTGATTTTAAATTTTACACAGAAGCTCTTGATTAGCTTACTGTCAAACTGTGTTCCATTGTCAGCTATTATTGCTCTTGGGATCCCAAACCTGGTGATGATGTTCTTCCAGATGAAGTTCTTCACATCAATGTCTCGAATCTTGGCAAGGGGTTCAGCTTCTACCCACTTGGTGAAGTAATCTGTTGCCACTAGTAAGTACTTCCTTTGTCTAGTTGCTTGAGGTAGTTTTCTAACAAGATCCATGTCCCATTGGGCAAATGGCCAAAGACTGGACACTGGGTTCAAGTCGGCTGCTGGTTGATGTATTAAAGGTGCAAACCTTTGGCACTTCTCACACTTTTTCACATAAGCTTCAGCATCTTTCTGCATGTAAGGCCACCAATACCCCTGAGTAATAGCCCTGTGGGCAAGTGATCTGCCCCCGACATGGCTTCCACATATTCCTTCATGTATCTCGTACAAAAAATCTTCAACCTGTGCAGGATGCACACACCTCAGAAGGGGTCCAGTAAAAGATCTTCTGTATAGATGTCCTCCTGTTGTCAAACTGAATCTTGCCGACTTTAGTCTGATCTTGTGCGCTTCTTTCGGTCCTCTGGCAGCTTTCCATCTCTAAGGAATACTATTATTGCATCCATCCAACTTGGTCCCATCTCCACACACATTGTTTCGCGCTCTGTATTCAGTAGTTCTATGCTTGGAGTTGGCAAGTAGTCAACCATTATCGTTCTTGCCTCTCCAGGCTTCATTGCACTAGCCAGGTTGGCTAGAGCATCGGCATAGCTGTTGTCATCTCGGCTTACCTGCTGAAGTTGGCAATTTTGAAATAAGGTTACCAGTCTACCCACTTCCTTTACATAAGCCGACATCCTTTCGTCTCGGGCTGCGTATTCGCCGGTCGCTTGGTTAATTATAAGTTAGAAGTCACAGAAGACTATTACCTCGTCGGCTTCCATGGCCGCTGCCAGTTTTAGTCCTATAATTAGTGCTTCATATTATGCCTCATTGTTTGAGGCTTTAAACCCCAAACGAATGGACTGTTCCAGTATCTGCCCATCTAGTGACACTAGTACTACTCATGCACCTGCTCCTTGTCGGTTTGAACTCCTATCAACAAACAACCTGACGGAGTCACCGATGTAAATGCTGCAGGGCCTTACTTTCTCTTTCTTCCTTTGTTCGACTATCCCCTACTGGATTTTTTCCTGCTCATTTGGACGTTGTACATATTGGCTCAATAGAGCCCGATGTATGACTGCGTCTAGGGTGAACTCGGTTACGAAGTCGGCTAAGACTTGGCCTTTGATTGCTGTCTTGGGTCTGAATTCTAGGTCATATTGGCCCAAAGCCACTGCCCATCTGGTTATTCTGCTTTTCAGATCTCCTTACTGTAGTAGGGACTTTAAATGATGTTCAGTTAACACCACAATTTTGTAGGCTTGAAAGTAATGGTTCAGCTTCTTGGAAGCCATTACTAAAGCCAGTGTTAACTTTTCCAAGGGTAAGTACCTGGTCTCTGCATCTGCCAGGGTTTTACTCACGTAGTAAACTGCCCTTTGCTCCCCCTTTTCTTCTCTGACTACTACTGCACTCACTGCGTGCTCTAAAACTGCCAAGTATAAGAACAGCTCCTCTCCAGGTACTGGGTTTGAGAGAACTGGAGCTGTGGTCAAATACTTCTTTAAGTCGGTCAAGGCAGCTTCGCATTCTTCGGTCCATAAGAAGTCTGTGGCTTTTTCACTAAGCTGAAGAAAGGTTTGCACTTGTCTGAGCTTCTGCTTATGAACCTATTCAGGGCTGCAGCCCTTCCAGTCAGCATCTGCATCTATTTTGCCGACGTCAGGCTCTTCAGTTCTAGGATGGCCTTGATCTGATCTGGGCTGGCCTCAATGCCCCTTTTGGTCACCAAGTATCCCAAGAACTTACCAGATCCAACTCCAAATGCACACTTCGATGCATTGAGTCGGAGCCGATATGTTTTTAGGATGTCAAAGACTGCCTTTAAGTCTTCCAGATGATCCTTAGGTTCCTTGGTCTTCACGACCATGTCATCAATGTATACCTCCACGGTTCGGCCAATTAGGTGTTTGAACATCTTGGTTACCAATCTCTGGTAAGTTGCTCCTGCATTTTTCAACCCAAAAAGCATCACTCTGTAGCAATACAACCATTTTGGGTGATAAAGGCAGTCTTCTCCTGATTTGGGGGGTACATGGCTATCTGATGGTACCCCCTGTAGGCATCCAAGAAGCTCATCCTTCCATGCCCTGAAGTGGCATCCACCAATTAGTCAATCTTGGGTAATGGGAAATTGTCTTTAGGATAGACCTTGTTTAGGCTGGTAAAGTCCACGCAGACCCTCCATTTACCATTCTTTTTCTTCACCACCACTGTATTTGATAGCCATGTCGGGTAATTTACCTCTCAAATGGCTCTAGCTTCCAGAAGTTTGTCTACTTCCTCTTCTATTGCCTCAACGTGCATTAATGTCAGTCTTCTTGCTCGTTGGATTACAGGTTTGGCCGACCTGTCTACGTTCAGTTTATGGCAAGTGACATCGGGGTCAATGCCAGGCATCTCGTAAGGTGTCCAGGCAAACACCTTAATGTTTGCTCTTAAGAACGCCTCCAGCTCCTTTTCCTCTTCTTCGGCTAAGCCCGAGCCGAGAAAGAATAAGCATTCTTCATCCCCTTGCTGGACAAGGATTTTCTTCAGGGCTTCTTCACTCTTCTTGGCTAGCTCTTTGCCGACGTCCTCTAGGACTTCCACGTCCTCATCTTCGATCTCTGCTGTTTCTGGTTCTCATATGCTGCAGGTGGATTTCATTGCTGCCATGGAGCAGTTCTTTGCCTGTAGCTGATTCCCTCTGACCTCCTCTATCCCATGCTCTGTTGGGAACCGCAATAGCTAATGCAATGTTGAGGGAACAGCCTCCATTGCAAGCAGTCATGGCCTTCTCAAGATAGCATTGTAAGGGGAGGGTGTGTCGATTATAGTGAACTTTGTTTTTATCTTTTTGGTGCCAGCCTGCACCTCCAAACTTATTGCTCCCAGTGGCCACGTTGGCGTTCCATTGAACCCAACCATTGGGCCATTGGACTGCTCCATATCGTCTGGGTGAAGACCAAGCTCCTTGTAACACCTAACATACATGATGTCACAAGAGCTGCCTTGGTCAATTAGGATGCGCTTCACTTGGCACTCCCCAACTTGGAGGGATACTACCAAGGCATCATTGTGCGGATGTTGTACCATCTCCAGGTCTTCTTCAGTAAAGGACACCACTGGTCCTTGACTCTTGTCTGCCCTAGGCCTCTTCTTCTCGACCTGATACACATGTTGTAGGTGTTTTACCTTCTGGGTTTCCCCCCTAATCTCATTCTTGTTCACCTTCGAGTGAATCACATTAATTACTCGAGGTCCGCCTACCTGCGGTTGTGGTGCTGGTGGGAGTGGTGCTGTTGGTGCCTGAGATAGTCTTGCTTGTTCTTCTCTTGTCCTGGTCTCATCTACCAGGTCCCTTAGATAACCATGTCTTACCAGGTCTTCTAGATGTGCTTTCAGGGCTCTGCACTCCTGAGTCAGATGACCAGCTTCATTGTGGTAAGTACAGTGCTTACCAAGGCTTCTTCCCATAAATTCTCCTGGTACCCTTACTGGTGCTCTGTAATAGGGCTGGTTTCGGATTTTCTCCAAGACTTTGTAAACCGGGATTCGGAATACGGTTGTGACTGCCTGTGCAGCCCTTAGTCCTGTCTCTGGTTTGTTGTGTCCACTATCACCTCGGCCTCGCTTCAGCGAGCCATTTTTCTTCTCTGGTTTCGGCGCCTTTGTCCCCGGTGTGTCCTCCTCGGCCCTGGCATACTTTTCTATCTTGGCCATAAGCTCCTCCATGCTTTTTGGCAATGTCTTTGCCAATGATTTTCGAAGTAGGCAATCATCTTTTAGGCCGTTTTTAAATGATACGACAGCCACCTCTTGGTTGCATTCTGGTATTCGGTTGAATACCTCATAATACCTTTTGGCATAGGCTCTCAGGCTTTCGTCCTCACCAATTTTCAGAGCCATCAGGGTGTCTACCCTCAGTGGCTGTAGTTTGTTTGTTACGAACCTGGCGGCCAGGCCTTCCCAGGTCTTCACAGTTCCTTTCGGTAACTTGTGAAACCAGTCCGATGTAATTTCCCCGAAGGATGAGGGGAACATATTGCAAAGCAACGACTCGTTCCCAGTGTACAATGCCATCGAGTTCAGGTATAAACCGAAGTGAAAGTTGGGGTCCGACTTACCGTCGTATATCTGGAACCTCGGCATACTGAATCTTTTCGAGGCCTCAAATTTGTCCAACTCTACCGAGAATGGTGTCCTCGACTTAACCGGGGAGGTTACCTCGGCATTTTGTTGCTTCCTCTGGAGGTAATCCCTCAAGTCCTCTTTGGTCCGCCTAGGAGCTCGGCTATTTCCAGATTTCAGCCTTCTCGGTGCACGACTGTCTGTGTCATTGTGAGTCCTCTTGGACCTTTCTCTATTAGTTGCGTCGAAGCACAACTCCTGCCCTTGAACATACCGATGTTGTTTGGGGTCAGCTTCCTTGGTGCGATGCATCCTCCTCGATTCTTCCCTTCTTGACTCTCCTCGTCCGACCTCCCTTGAAGGCCGGTGAGAGTGTTTTTCGGTCCTAGTGTGCTGGGGGACTGTAGGGACTGTTTTCTGCCCTTCTTTTTGGGTATCTTTCTTTGCCGCTGGAATCGGCGTATCTTGTAGTGGATATGGTAGCTGCATGACGTTATTCTGCATCCTGAAATTGACCATTGTTTGTAGGTCCGCTAATTTGTTCGCCATGGCCTTTACCTCATTGTCCCTCCGTAGGCATCTTTCTTTCCAAACTTGGAGGTCGTCCTCGTTGTAATACCCGCTTCGGTCCATTTTCTTGGGTACGTCGCCCTCTTGGCTGACGTTCTTTCCTTCGTGATTCTTATCGTAAGTCTCTTTGTTGCAGTTGTCTTCTTCGACGTCAAGGTCTACAGGTTTCCCGCTCCCAGTAGGAGTGTTGTCCCTAACTTTCTATTTCTGTCCGTCGTTGGCCATCTATTCTACTTTCTTTCCCACAGACGGCGCCAAATTGTGTGTGTCAATTTCCGACCACACTGCCAAATTAGTTATTCAACTGGAGAGCACTAGTAGAATAAATGACACCTGAATGACCTGCAACAGAAAGATGAGATTCCGGCGGTGGTTCGTTCACCCGGGGGGCACTCCGACAATCAAGTCAGTTATCTTTCAAAGATAGCAAAAGTGCTTCACTCACTATTCAGAATATAAAAAGCATACCTTAGACCCATGAGGGTGCTCCCTTTTATAGCCAACACAATCCTAGTCCTAATAGAAGCCTAGCTTCAGTGAACTTAGGATT
>JAPPVO010006219.1:0-12345 GCA_030407325.1 Camellia japonica | reverse complement strand
GATTGATGCAGAAATTGCAACGGAGAAGGCGGCCGAAGTAGTTCTTCAAGAATCTACCAAGGTCCAAACCCAAATTGCTCCTGAAGCTGAGGAATCATAACTTTGATGTCTTTTGTACTTTTTTTTTTTTTTTTGTTTCTTGGGTAGTATAAGCTTCTTTATGTGGCCGATGTGCCGTCTTTGGAATAGTTACTCTTTGGTTGTACCCTCCTTTGTGAAAAACTACAACTATTTTCTCTGAATGCTTCAATCTTTATTTTCTCTTGATTACTTCTGTATGATTCTATACTTAGAATATTTTGCATGCCTTTCCCACTTTGCCTCCTTTGTGCAATTTTCTCGGGGTCACATACCTCGGGTATAATAACTACAGGTTTTACTTCGGCAAGATACTGACCTGTAAACTTTTCATGAATTTCAACAAGTGTAAAACACATACTGTTTTAATTTCAACCTATAAACTTTCCTTAAGTTATAACAAGTGCTAAATAATGATCTACTTGTAAATTGCTACAAATTTCAACAAGTATTTAAACAATATACTTAGCTTTTACTTCAACCTGTAAATTGCTGCAAATTTCAACAGATGATCATATATCGGCTTAACGTCATCTTGTAAATTGCTACAAATTTCAACAAGTGTTAAGCATCTGCTTCGGGTTAACCAACTTGTAAATTTCTACAAGTGTTTAAGCAATAACCTCGGCTTTACTTCGACTTGTAAATTGCAACAAATTTCAACAAGCGAAGAGAAACAGTAATCTTGGCTTATCTTCAACTTGTAAATTGCTACAAATTTCAACAAGTGAAGATAAGGAATAATCTCGGCTTAACTTCAACTTGTAAATTGCTACAAATTTCAACAAGTGAAGATAAGGAATCAGCTCGGCTTAACTTCAACTTGTAAATTGCTACAAATTTCAACAAGTGAGGATAAGGAATCAGCTTAACTTCAACGTGTAAATTGCTACAAATTTCAACAAGTGAGGATAAGGAATCAGCTTAACTTCGACTTGTAAATTGCTACAAATTTCAACAAGTGAGGATAAGGAATCAGCTTAACTTCAACTTGTAAATTGCTACAAATTTCAACAAGTGAAGATAAGGAATCAGCTCGGCTTAACTTCAACTTGTAAACTGCTACAAATTTCAACAAGTGAGGATAAGGAATTAGCTTAACTTTAACTTGTAAATTGCTACAAATTTCAACAAGTGAAGATAAGGAATCAGCTTAACTTCGATTTGTAAATTGCTACAAATTTCAACAAGTGAGGATAAGGAATCAGCTTAACTTCGACTTGTAAATTGCTACAAATTTCAAAAAGTGAGGATAAGGAATCAGCTTAACTTCAACTTGTAAATTGCTACAAATTTCAACAAGTGAAGATAAGGAATCAGCTTAACTTCGACTTGTAAATTGCTACAAATTTCAACAAGTGAAGATAAGGAATCAGCTTAACTTCGACTTGTAAATTGCTACAAATTTCAACAAGTGAAGATAAGGAATAATCTCGGCTTAACTTCAACTTGTAAATTGCTACAAATTTCAGCAAGTGTTAAGCATATTCTTCTTCTCTTTGCCCCCAATGTGAACCTGAGTTCCACTTGGGTTCTCATTATTCAGAAATAATATTGTGTATCTTTTATCAGTGTAAAGGAATTCTGCTATGATTTTATTGATGACGTTGAAAAAATAACAAGGAACATCTAATGATAGAAAATTTCAGATTACAAGTGTTCCATGGTCTAGGTAATGCTTTGCCCTCATTATCTTCAAGTCGATAGGCTCCATTGCCTAATACTAGGGGTGCAACTCGGACGGGCTCAACCCGAGCAACCCGAGCCCAGCCCGAGTTTTTTTAGGGCTTGGGCACTACTATATCTTGTAATCTGGACGGGCCTGGCAGATTTTTGATGCCCGAATTGTAATTCGGGCCGGGCTTGGGCAGAGCCAGTGGCCAACCCGAGCAACCCGAACCCGAATTGAATTAATATATTATATAATTATATAATATATAATATATATAATTTAATAAATTATATAATATATATAATTAAAGTAGAAGCGGTAATATTAATTTTTATTTATTTTTATTTTTTTTAGTTAATCTTCCACCGTTAGATTGGCATCTTTCATCTCTACCCTTAGATTAAATCTTATGAAACCCTATCTATCTACCTTATCTATCTCTCAGGCTCATTGTGATTTTTTCTTCAACTTTGAAGAACTTTGAAGAACGGCGGAGGCGAAACCTATCATCCCTGATCTCCATCTTTTATCTCCACCTTCATTCACTTCCCGATCTGGTATGGTTTTGTTTTTATTGGAGATCTGGTATGGTTTTGTTTTTATTGGGGATCTATTTATCTCTCAGACTCATTTTGGTTTTGTTTTTATTGGGGATCTATATATGTGAACATGTCTCATTCACTTCCTCATTCCTATGGTTTTGTTCTTCAGCCCCGATCTCCACTGTGGAGATCTGGTATGGTTTTGTTTTTATTGGGGATCTATATATGTGAACATGTCTGATTTTAGAAAGAAAAAAAAAGAAAAATGTATCGAAAAAAATTATCAAAATAATATTCAATAAAATTATCAAAATAATATTCAATACTGTGCTTCATGTTTTTATTGTGAGAATCATTTACAATATCATGCTAATGCATCGAATCAGCTACAATTATTTGGAAACTGTGAGTTTTGTTTTCATTCAGATATGATATCAGAATCATTAATTTTGTGGGTTGTGTTTGTGTATATATTTATCCTTGGTATTTGAATGCATTTACTAGTTGGTGGGTGTATCCATTTACTAGTTGTTTTTCTTGTATGTTATTTCACTAGGATGTCTATTTGGTTGGCCTTTTATCTTTTGGGTTTTGCTAGGCTGCTCTAATGGATGTATTGTTTTGCTCCTGCTGGTTATTGATTAATAGAAACCTCTAATTAAAGGGAAGTTGGGTTCACTGTGGTTATTGATTATTTTCTTTCTAGACTATAAAAACAAAATCCACTATGGGCCAAGTAATAGCTTCCTGCATCCAATCAAAATCAGTGGGCCAAGTAATAGTTGATGAACTACTTAACAAAAATTGCACTTTATTTTTTTTCTTTTAAAGTTCTGAGTATTATCATGTTTGTAGAGGAAGCTCTGAGTATTGTGTTTCTTTTAAAGTTCTGAGGATTGTGTTTTTTTGGTTATGTTATACATGTTTGTAAATATCATTATCTTTCTTTTTTCAGTGTAGAGGAAGCTCTTGCAAGATTGTATGTCAGACATGATGGGGGAAACTGATGGAGAGACTAACAAAGAGAAAGATCCAGTTGGGGGTGATGCAAAACCAAAGGAAGGTAAGCGCAAGAAACCATATAAATCTAAGTCTCTAGTGTGGGATCATTTTACAAAGATTAAACAAACTAATGAGAGTAAAGCAGAACGAGCAAATTGCAACTATTGTGGACGTGAATTTGCTTGTCCAAGTGTTTTAGGTACTAGCACACTTTGGAGACACCTTAAGCAATGCTCTTATTATGATGGTAATAAAGACCCAACCCAACAACATTTGTCTTTCTCCTCAACAGTTGAGAGTCAATCTCAAATTGTGAATTGGAAATTTGATCAAGAACATTGTCGTAGGGAACTTGCTTGTATGATTATCATTGATGAACTACCTTTTAGTTTTGTGGAGAAAGAGGGTTTTAAAAGGTTTGTGAATGCCTTGCAACCAAAATTTCACATTGTCTCAAGAACCACAATCACCAAAGATTGCATAGAAATTTATAATTTTGAAAGGAAACTTTTGAAAGCAATCTTTCAGAGTTCAGCTTCACGAGTTTGTCTCACCACAGATTTGTGGACTTCCATTCAAAACCTTGGGTACATGTGTCTCACAGCACATTATGTTGATATTGATTGGAAGTTACAAAAAAAAATTATCAATTTTCGTGTTCTTCCAAGTCCACATCGTGGTGAGGTAATTGCACAAGCTGTGGAAACATGCTTACTAGAGTGGCAACTGGAAAAATTAGGCACACTTACGGTAGATAATGCAAGCTCCAACGATGTAGCAGCTTTAAGTTTAAAACGGAAGCTTGTTAAGAGGGATGGGTTGTTATTAAATGGTGATTTTTTTCATGTGAGGTGTTTTGCTCATATCCTAAATTTGATTGTGAGGGATGGAATTGAGGAGGCTAAGAGTTCAATATTGGCTCTTAGAGATTATGTGAAATATGTGAGGAGTTCCCCATCTCGATTGCAAATGTTCAAAAAATGTGCCGAGGAGGAAAGAGTTTTGGATAAGAGGGCTTTGTGTTTAGATGTACAAACACGATGGAATTCAACTTATGTCATGTTAAACAATGCAATTGAATATCAATTAGTATTTGAGAGATTGGAGGAGAAGGATGTGTGTTTCAAAATTGAGGTTAAGAATGTTATGACGGAGGAGGATTGGATGACAGTTAAAAGTCTTCACAAGTTCCTTGAGAACTTTTATGTGATAACAAAGCGTGTCTCCGGTTCCAAGTATGTGACTTCTAATTATTTCTTTCTTGAGACCAATAGGATTCAAGCTCTCCTCTTGAGTTGGGCAAATCATGAGAACGAGTTCTTTTCTAGCATGGCCATGAAAATGAAATTGAAGTTTGAGAAGTATTGTAACATCGAGAAGATTAATCCTTTGTTGATTATTGCTGTGGTTTTAGATCCACGTTACAAGTTGAAGTATGTTAAGTTTTCTTTCACAAGATATTATTCCATTAGTGATGTTGATGCTATGATTGAAAAAGTGAAGCTTATCATGAAGCAACTTTATGAGCATTACTCCACCTCTGTGTTAGAATCTATGGAAAATGTGGGTGTCTCCAAAGGTGGAAATGATGTTAGAATGGATGATCTTGGGGTTTCAAGTGTTGGGATTGATATGCATAAACAAGATTGGCATCAATTCTTGAAAGCTGAAGAAACTGTGGTCATTAAATCCGAGTTTGATCGTTATTTGGAAGATGGGGTTGAAGAGGGATCCGAACACTTTGACATTTTAGCTTGGTGGAAAATGAAAGCTTCTACATATCGTGTGCTTTGTCTTATAGCACGTGATATTTTATCCATTCCTATATCAACTGTTGCTTCAGAATCGGCATTCAGCACCGGGAGTCGAGTACTTGATCAATTTCGCAGTTCTTTAACTCCTAAAATTGTGGAGGCTTTGATTTGTGGACAAGATTGGTTAAGGAGTTCATCAAGTCCAATTGATGTTGAAGAAAAATTAGAGGATCTTGAGAAACTAGAGTCAAGTAAGTTAGTCTTTACACTTGTGCTTTTTTTGTAATTTACAAATCTTATTATATTATCTCAAGTATTTTAATTTTCGCAGCCATAAGGGATGAAATTGGTACTCTTTCTATATCAAGTTCAAGTAATGTTTGACAGAAATTTTACCACGAGGTAAGAATAATTTAATATTTCATTTGACTTGTAGTATTTTATTGGAGTTATTTGTAATTATGTTCTTTTTTTTTTTTAGGACATGATTGCATTGACATGAAGATGTGAAGATGAAAATATGAAATTTCTGTTGGATTGAAGTTTCTGCTCGACTGCGACTTGGATCACTTGTGCTTTTTAT
The DNA here is from genome assembly GCA_030407325.1 of Camellia japonica. NCBI lineage: Eukaryota > Viridiplantae > Streptophyta > Magnoliopsida > Ericales > Theaceae > Camellia > Camellia japonica. Next base: position 6,714 of record JAPPVO010006219.1, on the reverse strand, counting down.
TTTGTTGTTTTCAGTTTGTGTATGAAATAATGAACCACTGTTGTTTTCAGTTTATGTTTGGCATTTGAGATGATGTTGAAGTTTGTATTGAAGTTTGATGATGTTGAAGTTTGTTGTCTGAAAGTTTAATATGTACTAGTGTTTGTGGTTGTTTGATTTATGCACTAGATGTTGAAGTTTGTTGTTTAATTCTTTGTTAATTCTCAATTGTTTGGGGACAGCAGAGAGTTTGATTTGGTGACCACAAAATCACTTTGAATATTTAATTACCTGTTTCAAAACAGGTTTCTCAATTCTACCTACAGGGTTCTATCTACAGGTTTACAGGTCTCTCATTTGGTGACTAGAAAATAATTTTGAATAATTCTTAATTCTTTGTTAATTCTCAATTCTACTTACAGGTTTTAAAAAAATTTACCTACAGGTTTCGGGCAATTCGGGCAATTCGGGCTAACCCGAGTTCATAAAACAAAGCTTGGTCCGGGCTTGGGCAGCAATGCTCGGGTTCATGGTCGGGCTTGGGCGGGCTTGGGCAATGCCAATTACAATTCGGAACGGGCCTGGGCAAACCCCCAACCCGACCGAACCCGCCCGAGTTGCACCCCTACCTAATACTGACGTGATTCTGTAGGGTCCTTCCCAGTTTGGGCCAAGCTTGCCCTCTCTGGGATCCTTCTTGTTGCCGACGACTTTTCTCAGGACTAGTGTAGACGTGCCCTTGGGCTTCACTCTACAGTTCGGACTCCTTTTTGTTTGTTGCGGTTCTTAACCTGAACCAAAGAGTCCAACTCTGGCAAATCGTTTGAGAAAACAGATTTTTGAGAAAAAAGTGCCAAACATGGACTGCTTTGCCAGATACAGAGTCGCCACCTAAATATTTTTTAATGGGGAAATTTAGGAAACCCTGACTCGGTGCCGAAGGCCACGTGTCCGTCATCACCAAAGTTGTCTTGGCTCGGGAGCTTGGGTACGATCGGGGAAGGTCAGCTATGAGCACCCCCTTTCGCCCGCTCCGAAGACCGGCCTCTACTAACCATGATATCTGATTTTGAAAACGTTATGTGTTCTTATTCCGGTTATTAGCCTAGAATTACTATGTTATGCGCGCAGCAAACAAGTATAGACTAGATTGCCTAATTTGGAAACAAGCATTGCATATCCGTTTGTTTTGAAAAGCGCTTTGGAATTTGCTACTCGCAAGTAGGCTAAAACACGGATTTCAACGAGTTTTTCCAACTCAAACAATCCAACCTTCACCCACAGGCAATCAGACAGTTTATCTCATATAAGCATTTAGCCACATGGTAATCATGCTGTCATGTTAACATTCACACGCATGCGAGATGCTAAAGCATAAATACTTACATCGTACTCCATGCCAAAACAATAAACTAGTTAGCAAACATGCATGCCCTGGTTCATGTTAGAGTGACTAATGCATCGCATACAGAATGTGATTAGGATAGGCTCGGCTAACCTAAGCATGGCATGTGAAATGCTACAGGTAACAAGTATTCAATTTGGAAATTGAAATACAATGCAGTTAGCGTGATGTACCGAGCCCGGTGCATGTAAGACAAATGTATGAATGCACGCATGCTATCATACTGTATGCTAATTTAAACGTGCCCTAATACTAACCATCAAAACAGGTAAGTAAAAGGGAAGAAAGAAGTGGGGGTTGGAAGACATGTACACCACTCACCCACACTTATTACAGATTTACCCTTGCCCGGAGGGATCAAATAAATAATACAAATTAATTAACTACGCAAGCTAATTAAATATTACAGATTAATTAAACTAACTAAACAAATTAATTAATCTAATTAAAACAGTAAAGCCCTCGAGAAGCGGGTTAGATGCAGCGCATGCTCGGGACTTGCTCGGAATCGCACTGCCATGCATAGTTTGCCTCTGTTTTCCCTGCTTTGCCTCTCTGAAGACTGTCAAAGTCTCAAGGATGCTTCTCTGGATACTGGGAATCACCACCGGCTAAGTAGAATATCCACCGGCAATGAATTGTGGTCATCGGCACAAGATTCATCCATCGGCTGATGATATACTGCCGGTCGGCACTGAATACTGCCGGTCGGCAAAGAATGCCTGCAGAACCTGCAACTCACAGCAGCAGAGGGCAAAACTTGCATGGCAATACAACTCAAACAATGTATGCACCAATCATGTCCCCTATCATGTTTATGACTCAAAGGGGCATGCGCCTCGATTCTCGGACCACCAATCACGCATTTTCATGCATGACGGCCCAAAGAATCAAGTGTGCAACTTTCATGTCAAATGAAATGCGAACCAATCAAACAAAACAAGGCCCAATTCCTATCACCAAATCAAGGAACGAGGCATGCATGCAAGATGTAATACAACCTAGGCATGTAAGCTAAGGATGCAACATGGCATGGCAAGGCACTTATGCAAGCATTCAAGCAAACATTAGGCAATGCAAACTAATGAAAAGGTGGACTTAGACATGATTTAGGCAACTCTAATTAGGCCCAAAATCAGTGGCCAAAACCAAGGAAACAAAGGCCAAAATGCACACACACATGCATGCAATCATGGTCCAACACCTTAAGCATAAACAAGGCAACTCTTAAGCACACTTAAAGAGAGCAAACAATGGACAATTAGCATGCATACCAAACTCTGAAATTGCACAAAATAGAGGTGCCAAACCAACTAATTCAAGCAAGTAAAGCATGCAAATGGTCCAAGTACTTGAGGTAAGCCAAGAGGCTTAAACCAAGGTCAAACCCACCAAGCCTCACAAGGCTAAGGGGACTCAAAACAGGCCGAAGGCAGACCTAAACAAAACCCAAGGGACACCTAGATGGCATCTAAATGGCTCAAATCCAAAGGCATACATAATGACCAAAACATGGAGCTTACAACACGAGCTTTCAAAGCAACAATGAAGCCTCTAAGGCAAGTATGCAAACATGTTAAGTGGACTGAAATTTCATGTTAAGTGGTTCCAAACCACTGAAATAATGCAGACGAGGCATGCTATACACTTACATACTTAAGGCCAACAAGCCCAAAATGCAAAGAGGCTATATAATGCATGCTAGGGTCGACTCAAACAACCTAAGACAGACCTAAAGCATGGCAAAATAAGCACAAAAGCTTCACAAATCTAAGCCTAAAACATGCTAAAACAAAGGCACACAACCTAAGGCATATTAAGGCAATCACAAGGCATTACAAGGAAGGTATGCAAGGCATGCATGGTATACCAAAACCAACTTAAAACCATTTATTATTATGGCAATATAAGCATGAAAAACAGTCATGGCATGCTCAACAAACATTCTCACAAAGGCTTCCTCTAGAGGCCAAAAATGGTCCATTTCAAGGACAACAAGGAGAACGGGTAGCCCCCTCCTTCTTGAGACTTCAAGGCACCATCTTCACCACTGAAATCCCTCAAGATTTCAGTGGTGAAGAGGCCCAAACACCAAAGTCTCGAAACTTGCACAAAATAGCACAAAAATGGGGCCTTTCAAGGCCTAAGGGTGGTCAAACACACCCAAACCACAAAACACTCTTAACAAACAATCAAGAGGGCCTAAAAACAGAACTTTTTTATGTTATACACTAAACACAAAAATAGCTCTAAGATAGGTAGAAATAAGATGCAAGAAAGGGGTAAAAAGGGAGTAAAGTGGTTACCCTTGTAGACCTCTTCACAAATGGTGGTTTTGTGGCCTCCTTGAGCTCCAATCCAGCCAAGAACAGCAAGAATAAGCCCTTAGAACCTCAGTAGCCAAGGGAAGGTGAAACACTAGGTGCTTGTGTGCAATAGTATGGACTAAACACCACACAAGAGTAATATAGAGATAGGATGTGTATTGAACCCTAACCCTAAAACCAGAGCTTCCTCTGTATTTTCTAAGCAAAAAGCTCTAATTTTTCTAACCCTTGAGCAAGGGAGAGGAGGGCTCCTCTTATAGAGGAGCCAATCTTGTAAACTTACAATGTAAGCTAACAAGAGGGGCATCCCTCCATACACGTGTATGGAGGGGAAGCAAATGCCAGCCAGCTGTTTCAAAATATCTCAAAAGCAGCTGAACAGTAGTCGGCTGGGCAAAAATGTCATTTTGACAAAAATGACTGCCGACCGGCAATAAAGAGTGCCGACCGGCAACATAGATTGCCGATGGCAACAAAAATCAGCCGGTGGCCTCTAGCCATGCCGGTGGTGTGTGGGGATGCCTCACAAGGCATTCCCTGCCCCTCCAAGGCAAAACACAAGTGTTTGGTGCAAAACCAGACACAAAACGGTCGAGTTCGGAGATCCTGAGGCAGGGCGCGTAGCCGAGGACTCCGGGAACTCCAAACGAACACAAACATGGATAATCACCGAGTGTTCAAATGGTGACGTCCAAGTCTTGAGGACGGTCAAAAATGGGGTGTCTACAGTTGCCCCTCTTTGACAGAACTCGAAAGTCATAACAATGACGGGAGTGAATGTCAAAGCCCAGAGACGACCCATTTTTTACAAGGCTGAAGACTTGGACAAACATGCAAGACAAACAAGGTATGCGCCCGAAGGCAGGGGCAAAATGCAAGACAATGCAAGAAGCCGAGCATAACTTATGATCATGCAAAGAAAGCTGTAACGAAGCACGCATGCAATAGTTTTAAGCTAGCATACACCAGACTACACTACAATGCAGAAAGGATGTAAGAGAATTATGCAATTCTCACTGCGAATACAGTGTGCATGTGTGATAGATACACAAAGCGAACGTGTGTGATTGATACACCAAGCGAGCGTGTGTGATTGATACACAAAGTGTGCATGTGTGATTGATACACAAAGCGAGCGTGTGTGATTGATACACAAAGCGAGCGCGTGTGATTGATACACAAAGTGAGCATGTGATAGATACACTACATGAAGCAAAATGTGATAGATACAGTAGCTGAGTGTGTGATAGATACAGTAAGCGAGTGTGGTGAGCACAGTGTGATAGATACACAAAGGGTGAACACAAAGTGTGATAGATGCACTAAGTGAACAAAGTGTGATGGATACACAAAAGGCGAACACAGAGTGTGATAGATGCACTAAGTGAACAAGTGTGATGGATACACTAAAGGTGAACACAAAGTGTGATAAATGCACTTAGTGAACAAAGTATGATTGATATACTAAAGGTGAACACGAAGTGTGATAGATGCACTTAGTGAACAAGTATGATTGATATACTAAAGGTGAACACGAAGTGTGATAGATGCACTTAGTGAACAAGTATGATTGATATACTAAAGGTGAACATGAAGTGTGATAGATGTACTTAGTGAACAAGTATGATGGATATACTAAAGATAATGAAGTGTGATGGATACACTAAAGTAAATAAAATGTGTGATGGATACACAAAATGAGAATGTGTGTGATAGATACAGAAAGATGAATATGTGCGTGATAGATACACAAAATGAGAATGTGTGTGATAGATACACAAAAGTGAGAATGTGTGTGATAGATACACAAAATGAATGAAACGTAATTGATGTACTAAGTGAATGAAGTGTGATTGATACACTAAATGAATGAAGTGTGATAGATACAGAAAATGAGAAGGTGTGTGATAGATACACAAGAGTGAATATGTGCATGGTAGATACAGAAAATGAGAACGTGTGTAATAGATACACAAATTGAATGAAGTGTGATTGATACACTAAATAAGTGAGAGTGTAATAGATACACAAAGTGAATAAAGTGTGATTGATACACTAAATAAATGAGAGTGTAATAGATACACAAAGTGAATGAAGTGTGATTGATACACTACATAAATGAGAGTGTAATTGATACAATAAGTGAATGAAGTGTGATTGATACACTAAATGAATGAAGTGTGATTGATACACTAAATGAATGATCTTAAACGGAACTTCTTGAATAAACCGTACATACAATATCGTGCATGAATGAGGAAGAAACTTGATAGGTACAATGCATTACAATGCATGATGCTTAAGGAAAGCAATAAAATGACAAAGCGGCACTTTAGAAAGCACCTCATTGGCAAGACTTGAAGAGGTACATCCGGAATACAATCTCGGAATTTGCAGAAGTTGAAACAAACTCAGATGCTCCAAATTTTCCCTCTTTTCTTTTGCTTTGCAGTCTGGAACCAATATAGCTTCAGATAGGTCTTGGTTTTGCTGTTCGCATGACATGGGTTGAACCCTGCGGTTTTATGAAAGAACAAATCTTGTTTTGCACAAATGTGGAGAATGGCATAGTACTCTGAGCACAAAATGATTTTATTTCTGAATTTGAAATTGAGAGATGAGTTCTTGACCGGGTATTGAGCCTACGACTGAACACGACAAAACGACTCAACACGGAAATAAAAGGCACACAACCTAGACACGTCGAGTATCACTCGAGACGACTCAAAACAAGAATCGAGACAAACAAAAAGACACGACACTCAGACGTGCACAGGGAGCCTGTTTCACCGGGTATTGTTTCCCACCCTTTCTTACTTGTGATTCTCACATCACTCGGCACTCAATCTCTAGTTTTCTGAAAAAGCCCTTTTCTCACTTTTCTCTCAACGCACATCTCTCTATTCTTCAATCTCTCATTTTTTATCCCTCCCCTGGGTGGTTGGTGGGTAGACAAGAAGTTGCGGGCTCTTGCCCTAGCATTCTGCTAGATTCTCTTTCTTC